>JARYGA010048458.1:0-16411 GCA_030545235.1 Helianthus tuberosus | reverse complement strand
TAGGTTGTGAACTCACCTTGGGTTGCTCGGTAGATTAGTTACCCGGTTGATCACGTTGGTCACCACGTCCTAGCATGGTTACCAATATAGGTCAAGTTGGGGTACAAGTATTCACGTATAATCTACACATAACTAACACATAGCATGCTCAACATATAATTACAGCAACAGTTAATAGTCAACACGTAGCCCACTTAAACAGTAACAATCATGCACAGCTAATACACTTTGGGCCCAATAACTAACAGCCCAGTCGAGACCAGGTGGTCTTGACTCGAGATCACACAGTTGCGAGTCGCAACCGGAGGTTGCGGCTTGTCACGTCTTGGTTGCGAGTCGCAACCGGTATTTCGACTGGTCATGTCTTGGTTACGAGTCGCAACCGGAGGTTTCGAGTTGTCGTGATCTGGTTACGAGTCGCAACCGTCGTGGTTTCGAGTTGTCATGCTTTGGTTGCGAGTCGCAACCGGGGGTTGCGAGTCGCAACCTCGGATACGTGCACAAGAATCCTTCTAGAACCTGGCGGATGTACTAACCAATAGAATTCTGTTTTCATGAGATTTTGTACTGGCCAAAAAGAGTGCATAAACATGTTTTATTGTCTAATCTATGTTCAAAACGGATCAAACAGCCATATTTCAAATATTCATATGATATTCAACCCACATTCATCCAGTTCATCATCTTGCAAGCATGTTCACCCAAAACAAAATACCATTTAGTCATCAACATCGGCCCTATATCTAGCACATAATCATCATCAACATAACTAATATTCCTTCTTTATCATTCACTTAAACATATTTACAACATAACATACAATCATCGGTTTAATGGTAATGCATATCATGCTATACTAACCATCATTTATCATTCAAATGTCTTATGTTCACATATTTCATTCAAACATCCAACTAATCAATTAGTTTGTGCATCAAGAACCATCATTTTAAGTCAAACAACCATAATGCACTAACCGGTTGGATGAAGGGGTACAAAAGATCGATGAACCAAGTTCCGAGTGATGACCACAAGCTTGAACCGAGATGATCCGAGATGATCCGAGAGCTCCTCTTGTTGTTGCCGGTTTGATCCGTGAGAGGGAGAGGAGAGGGGGTGAGTTTGATGTTAGAACTTTAGGGTTTTAGGGTTTTTTTTTTTAGAGAGAGAGAGAGGGAGAGTGTGTGAGATGAGGGAGTGTGAGAGAGTGATGTTGCAAAAATGGTGAAAGTTGTGAAGGTTGGCCACATATATCGAGTGGGTTAGGGGGGTTTCCGGGTGGGCTAAGGTTACGGCCCAACCGGCCCAAATCGTTTCTTGTTTACTCGAGACCGAGTGGTCTCGAGTCGGGTTCGGTTCACACATATACTCATATATATAATACATACACATAATTTAATACAAGGATCACATAGCACGCCAAAGTAATTCATAAACTTTCATTTAATATTATATATATATACGCACGCACATACATTCATTTAAGGACGACAGTTGGTTCGGGAAAACCCGAAGTGTCACATATGGTACCACTACCTACTAACGAACGGCATGGCCAATGTTAATGAACATATTTTTGTCCCATTTAAACAAACCAAATGTCATACCAAAATGTAAGCATGTGATGTAAAACAAATGTACTAAGTATGCAACAAATGGACATACATAGCATGTGGTAACAAATGTACTAAGTATGCAACAAATGGACATACATAGCATGTGGTGTAAAACAAATGTACTAAGTATGCAACAATGAACATACATAGCATGTGATGTAAAATAAATGTACTAAGTATGCAACAATGAACATACATTGTTCCTGATAAGCTTACGTGGAAAGACTTGGAAGGTAAAGATAGCTACTTCAGCTCAAAGGAAGTTTGGAACAACATTAGGGGCCGAGGTGATACGGTTTCATGGTCTAATATGATATGGTTTTCACAGTGTATTCCGAGACACTCGTTCCATATGTGGTTGGTTATTAGGAATAAACTCAAAACTCAGGATCGTCTTTCTAGTTGGGAAGCAGGAAGTGATACGAATCTTAGACTTATGTGTTGCCCGCTTTGTTGCCATGATCGTGACTCGCGCGACCACCTTTTCTTCCAATGCAGTTTTTCGGCAAAAGTTTGGAATAATGTCAAAGCTTTGGTTAACTTGGAGAGTGTTGATGATTCTTGGGGATCCATTGTTGCATGGATGGAACTAACGGCTTCTTCGAAGAAGATGGATGTGATTGTGGGCAAGATTCTGATTGCGGCTACGGCATACTTTATTTGGCAAGAAAGAAATAATAGACTATTCTCTCATAAGCACAACACAGTTGAAGCGGTGATGGAGATGATCAGGAGCACGGTTCGTTTGAAGATTATGGGGCTCAAGTTCCGTGGGATGGCTAGCCGGAATAGATTATTAACGGCATGGAAGATTTACTCTAATGATGAGGAAGAAGATCCGGGCTAGAAGTCTTCTTCTCTAGTTGCTCGTGTGTCTTTGTTTTTCTTGGGCAGTTTGTTTGTGGTTGTTGCTTTTGCATGTTAACTTTCTGGTTGTTTTTCTTGTTTTGGTTCCTAGTCTTGGAATGCCAAGTCTAGTTGGTGTGTTCACTCTGGCACACCCTTGTACTTATTTGGTTGATTTATAAAATTTACCGGGGTAACCCTTTACCCAAAAAAAAAAAACAATGAACATACATAGCATGTGATGTAAAATAATGTACTAAGTATGCACTAAATGGACATACATAGCATAAAATGTAATGTAAAACGATGTACTAAGTATGCACTAAATGGACGTACATAGCAAAATCATAATGAAATCATGTACTATAAGTGTACTAATGAACATAACAAGCATACGATATGAAAACATGGAAAGCACGAAAGTAACAAGTAGGCACACGTGTTTCACCCCAAAATGTTTGAAAAACAGTAAAAGAGGGGTCTATGTACTCACTTGAGATTGCTCAATAGTCTTTAGATAACCACCAAGCAATGCTAGAAAGATCACGGAATCAAACGGCACCTAATATAGGTAACTACGTTAATAAACGGACCTAAATTGGAGGATCGGATAAAATGTGGTTTCGTAAACCAAATGAGTATAGGAACTCATATAATATGGTTTAACAAAGCCTACATTCTAAAACGGAACCTATCCTAAGTGCTTACGACCCATTACGACTCGTTTAGGTAGCTTACGCTACTTTAACGCGTCGTTCGCGTAAAACGCGTTCGGACCGCCTATCTAGTCCTATGACAAGTAATATATGCCTTAACATGTCTAATAATGTTGCCTAATCAGTTTAGATATCAAAATTTAGGTGACATATGCTTAGAATGAATTTATGCGTGAAAAGGGCATTTTGGTAATTTTCCTAAGGCATATAAACTACCTATCATACAACTAACTAAACGTAGTGACCATAAGGTATAACCTCGGAAGGTTATTCCTTATATAACTATGGTCACCTAATGTGTTTGGTCAGATCCTAATGATCGACCAAGCGGGTCGGGTTCGAAAGTCTAAGCGGTTGTTTAGACCGCTTACCTTACGACCCTATATAAGCACTAAACCTAAAGTGACGAGCTAAACATGTTAAAACATGTTTAACGAGTTTTGAAAACAGGTTTGGTATCAAAACAAAGGGTCTTGATACCTAAAAGTAGTTTGGTTACAAAATACGCAAGAATACGCATTCTGGCCAAAACTACGACTCGTCACTATGCCTAGATAACGTGGTAATCAGTAGGTACAGTCACAAGAGACTAAAACCATCGTGATTACGCTCACGTTATGAAGTTCAAACGAACTTCATGTTGACCATAAACTGGTCAATGCAGAAAGTCAAACACAGTTTGACTTTCGTGCTTAAAACTCGTAAAAGAACGAAGGAATACTTACAACGGGTCCGAGCAATGGAGTTTTGATCCGAATATTCTCAGGTATGAAGTGAAATCACATCAACTTAGAGAACCAATTCAGATCAAAGGTGTGAGTTTGATGGCAAATGGGTGGGGGTATTTATAGGAAAACCAAGACCGTTAGGATCGTTTCTTGAAAAACGTGCTTCGATCTAGGCCGTCTAAGTGTGCCCCCTAATTTGTAATACCTTGGGCACTCCTAAACCAGCCCATCGTATTGAAAATACCATTTGCAAGTGACCAAATCAGTTGGAGCAAGCTGGAAACAGCTGGGAAACACTTTCTGCAGGTCTGCAGGTTTTAGGAGCCCTGCGTAAGACCCAAGGAAGGTCTACGCGCCCCGCCTAGACTCCACAGATCAGCAACAAGTTTCAGTTTTTGCAGTTTCAGTCCCTGCATGCTTTTAAGCCCCATTTTGATATGTTTGAGGCCCGTTAAGCCATTTTCAAGGCTCTACAATGATGCCTAAGCATTTGGGACATGAAACATGCTCAAAAATATGTCGGATGTCGGTTCGTTTGGCCGTACGATCACGTTATTCGGTTAATTACGACGAAACACGAATGAACGCGAAAAACGATCTAAATCACGCGACGAATGGATTTTTTTCATGCCAATCACTAAAATAAAATATTTTAATGATTACATAAATTTTTGGATGTCCGGATGTATTCAGAACGTAAGTTATGCGCGAAAATGCAAACTTATGCACGTTTTGACACTTTTAGTCCCTGAATGACCAAAAAGTTTATTTTAGCACACTGAACCCCTCAAAGCCTATTTCTAAGCTATGTAAAGGATATTTAGGGTATGTTTAACTTATGGTCATGTTCCGGAATGTCCGTTACAGTACGAATCGGCATACTTTCGTAGTTTGTTGAAATTAGTCCCTGTAAGCGAATAAACTTGATTTTGCCATACCAAAGCCTTCAAAACTTATTTCTAAGTTATGTAAAGGTTATTTAAGGTATGCTAGGCATAAATTGATGTTCTGGAGTGTTTATCGCGTTAAACTGATTACGTTTGCGCACCAGTTTGCGTATAACTCTCCAGAAAGCGATATAGAGTTTGAAATTGAACGAAAATCAAAACATGCAAAATGTCAAACATAAACAAACAAATATTGGGATCAAATAACATTATTTTATTGATAACTGAACTGTTTACAATGATTACAAGCACAGATGTCACAGTCTCCCCTACTTGAGAAAATTTCGTCCCGAAATTTATTTAGAGGAAACTTGTGAGAAAAGATGCGAATACTTCGCCTTCATTTGATCTTCACGTTCCCAAGTAAATTCTGGTCCACGTATAGCCCAGCGAACTTTGACCAATGGAATGCGCTTGTGTTTAAGCCACTTGACTTCACGATCCATGATTTCCACAGGCTTCTCAACAAAGTGCATCGTGTTATCAACACGAATTTCGTCAAGTGGTATGTGGAGGTTCTCATCCGCTAAACACTTCTTGAGATTAGACACGTGAAAGGTTGGATGAACATTCCCAAGTTCAGGAGGTAACTCAAGTCTGTAGGTGCAAGTTTTCCTGTCTTTCCAAATCTGATCACACCTTTCCAAGGTGAGACCTTAAGTAATACACGATCACCGACTTGAAATTCCAAGGGCTTGCGTCGTCGGTCCGCGTAACTCTTTTGACGGCTTCTAGCTGTCTAAAGGTTATCACGAACTTTCTTAACCTTACCCGTTGTCTCTAGAATGAGGTCAGGTCCAGTAAGCTGAGCCTCACCGATCTCATTCCAGCAGACTGGTGAACGACATTTTCGACCATAGAGAGCCTCGAAAGGAGCCATTTTGATGCTAGAGTGATAACTATTGTTGTAGGAGAATTCAATCAACGGAAGATACGAATCCCAACTACCACCAAAATCGATCACACAAGCTCTAAGCATATCCTCCAAAGTCTGGATTGTTCTTTCAGATTGGCCATCTGATTGTGGATGATAAGCTGTGCTCAAATTAAGTTAGGTCCCCATAGCAGATTGCATGGTTCTCCAAAAACGAGATGTGAATCGAGCATCTCTGTCAGAAATAATGTTCAAAGGAACACCATGTCGAGATACAATTTCATCCACATAGATTTTAGCAAGCTTGTCAGCAGATAAATCCTCACGGATTGGCAAGAAATGCGCTGACTTAGTAAGACGATCAACAACTACCCAGATGGCATCATGACCTTTCTTTGTGCGTGGAAGTTTGGTAATAAGATCCATAGCAATGTTTTCCCATTTCCAAACTGGAATCTCTGGTTGCTCCAATAAACCAGAAGGATGTTGATGCTCATCCTTAACCTTAAGACAAGTAAGGCATTTTGATACGTACAAGGCAATGTCTTTCTTCATACCAGGCCACCAATACTGAGTACGAAGATCCTTATACATTTTGTCAGAGCCAGGATGAACAGAATAACGAGACTTATGGGCTTCATCCATAAGCAAGGTGAGAAGATCGTCTTGACTTGGGACCCACAGACGGTCCATGAAATAATACGATCCATCGTCCTTTAGTTCAATATCAGGCTTAATGTGATAGGGTAATTCCTTACCCATCAAACCTTGTGAAACACAAGTATGTTGAGCCTGAGAAATGCGGGTTTGGATATCAGATCGAGCTTGAATATCAGATTGAACACGAACACAATGAAGCTTGACACGTTCCTTACGACTCAATGCATCAGCCACGACATTCGCCTTAATAGGATGGTAGCGAATTTCGCAATCATAGTCGTTTAGAAGTTCAACCCAACGCCGTTGCCTCATGTTGAGTTCTTTCTGATTAAAGATGTGCTGAAGACTTTTGTGGTCCGTGAAAACTACACATTTTGTACCATATAAATAGTGTCTCCAGATATTGAGAGCGAATACAACAACACCTAACTCAAGATCATGAGTGGTGTAATTCTTCTCGTGTATCTTCAACTGCCTTGATGCATATGCTATGACTTTGTTCCTTTGCATGAGAACACAGCCAAGACCCAAGTTTGATGCATCACAATACACGACAAAATCATCATTGCCCTCAGGCAAAGATAGAATAGGCGCATCACAAAGCTTCTGCTTCAAGGTCTGAAACGCTTCTTCTTGTTTGGTTCCCCATTCAAAGGGTTTGTTCTTCTGAGTTACAGCAGTTAGAGGAACTGCAATCTTTGAGAAGTTTTCGATGAAACGGCGGTAATAACCTGCGAGACCAAGAAATGAACGAACTTCAGTAGGAGTAGTAGGCGTATCCCAATCCTTAATCGCACTGATCTTGGAGGGATCTACATGAATACCTTGTTCGTTGACGATATGCCCCAAAAATTGAACTTCCTTAAGCCAAAATTCACACTTGGAGAATTTGGCGAAAAGTTGTTCTTTCTTCAGGAGTTGCAGGGTAAGACGAAGATGTTGCTCGTGATCAGCTTGCGTCTTAGAATATATCAAAATGTAATCGATGAAAACAATGATGAACTTATCTAAATAAGGCTTACAAACCCTATTCATCAAGTCCGTGAAAACAGCAGGAGCATTAGTCAAACCGAATGGCATAACTGTGAACTCATAATGCCCATAACGAGTGTAGAAAGCAGTCTTGGGAATATGTTCTTCATGCACACGAAGCTGATGATACCCAGAACGAAGATCAATCTTTGAAAAATAAGAAACACCTTGTAATTGATCAAAGAGATCCTCAATGCGAGGTAGGGGATATCGATTCTTGATGGTAAGCTTGTTAAGCTCACGATAATCGATACACATCCTGAAAGATCCATCCTTCTTTTTGACAAAAAGAACGGGAGCACCCCAAGGTGAAAAGCTAGGACGAATAAAACCTTTGTCAGAAAGCTCCTGAAGCTGCTTAGACAACTCTTGCATCTCAGACGGTGCAAGACGATATGGAGATCTGGCAATAGGATTTGCACCAAGTACAAGATCAATACAGAACTCGACTTGGCGCGCTGGGGGTAAACCAGGTAACTCTTCAGGAAACAACTCAGGATAATCCCGAACAACAGGGATATCTTGAATAGACTTACCTTTGCCTTTATCTGCTACGACATGTGCTAAGAAGGCCACATAATTCTTCCGCAGATACTTCTGAGCTTGAAAACAAGACATGAGCTTGAAGCTACTAGCAGGTTTCACACCACGAACCTGTAGGATCTCACCTGTCGAAAGCGGAACACGAACAATCTTCTCGAAACAAACTACCTCTGCGTGATGCTTGGCTAACCAATCCATACCCACTATAATGTCGAAACTCCCAAGTTGCATCGGTGTGAGATCGATAGGAAAAAGATGGTTGTTAAGGTTCAACTGGCAGTTACAAAAAACAGAATCAAGAACAACGGGTTCACCACTAGCTACCTCTACTGTCAAGGGCTTTCCTAGTTTGGTTCTAGACATGCGAAGCAATGGCTCAAAAGATAATGACACAAAACTCTTATCGGCACCTGAATCAAAAAGAACAGAAGTAGACTGATTGTTAACAAAGAATGCACCGTTCACCACCTCGTTATCAGCATGTGCCTCATTAGCATTCATGTTGAAGACTCGACCTCGAGCCTGAGCCTGATTCTGATTTGCGTTGGCCAGCCTTGGACACTGGTTTCGATAATGAGTCAGGTCCCCACAATTATAACACGAACCTGGAGGAAAGTGAGGTCGTGCAGCTTGTGCTTGTTGTTGAGCAGGCGGTTGAGCAGCCTGCTGAGTTGGGTTACGTGCAGCTTTTTTTTTTTTTGGGTAAAGGGTTTACCCCGGTGATTTTATAAATTTCACAACTGAAAAACATGTAGTATGGAAGAGTTCCATACTAGATCATAGATGGGACATACCCCCAAACTATGTAAAAACCAAAAATAGAAACACATTCAAACAAGTTGCCATGGTAAACAACTAGCTAACGCCACTAGTCTAAAAACTAGAAAAACAAAGATCGTTAACTAGGCATGCGATTGTAGGAATAGTTTTCTTCATCCAGCATACCACCTCCCCGAATGTTCCACTTGTCAAACGTCTTCATCACTTGAGTAGTCGGCTTGAACTTTATACCCAAAAGCTTGTAACGTACCGTTGAGAGTATTTCATGGCCGAGTTGTTCCGGAGGACGTGCATTGTTTTGGAAGATCCTTTGGTTTCGTTCCATCCATATATAGTAGACTGTTGCCGCCACTGTAAGCCGAGCCACAATGTTGCCGATCAACTTATGGTTAGTTCTTTGAGATAAGTCACTTAGAATATCATTCCAACAAGGATGCATATTACTCATACCAGCATGATTTCGAACTCTATGCCACACTTGAGCTGAATATTTGCATGAGAAAAACAAGTGTTCATGCGAGTCAATGTTGTTATAACATAGGAGACAACACATCATATTCATATTTCTCCTTCTAGCATGATCCCATTGCACGATCTTGTCTTGGGTAAGAAGTTTCTTTTTTATTACAAGCCATAGTAAGAATGCATGTTTTGGGATACATTGAGAGAACCAAATCACTTCTGACCATGGGACCTCCATATCTCTCGTTCGAATAGTCTGCCAAACCGTAGAGCAAGAAAAATCCATATACTGGTCATCTACTTTCCATTGAGCTTTATCATTGACATCCTCCTGAAGATCAGGAGGGTCTATATGACTAAGAATAGAGAACCTATTGACCCAATGCACTGGCCATAGCCATCGGCCATCACTATAAATGTCAGCAACTTTATCCTCTAGATGAAACCCACCATTTGCTATCATTCGTGGAGTGATGATGCTGCTTAACGGGCCCTCATTACACCACTTGTCATACCACGCCGAGGATAACCTACCATCTCCAAGCTTCCACCATATATACGGCTGAATTATCGGCCTAATTTGCAATATTTTCCTCCAACTCCAGCTACTATTATTCTGAATGGGACAGTTCCAAAAGTTTCTTTTCTTCAGCCTATAAGAATGTATCCATGCCACCCATAATGACGGACGATTAATGATGATGCTCCATGCATGAGTTGCCATAAGAGCCGTGTTCATCTCCCCAATACGCCTGATCCCAAGACCTCCTTCAAACTTAGGCAAACACACCGTCTTCCATGAAACTTTGGCCTTTCCTTTTAGCATCGGACCTTGACACCATAAGAAAGCTCGCATTTTGGTCTCTAGCTCCTTTACAATTCTGACTGGAAGAATAAAAACTGAGCACCAATAAATGTGCATAGCCGATAACACAGATATTACAAGCTGGAGCCTTCCCGCAAACGAGAGAAACCTATTCTTCCAAGATGAAATTCTTTTATCCAGGCTCTCAACAAGGACACTACAGTCAGAGTAACGAAGCCTAGAGGATATCAATGGGACTCCCAGGTACCGAACCGGAAGAACGCCCTCCATAAATGGCATAATGGCAAGAATACCTCTCTTAACATGCTCCTGCACATTACAGAAATAAACAATACTCTTTGGAATACTTGGCACCAACCCAGACATTCTAGTGAAATCATTAATACACGTCATGATGCACTGAACTGAAGCTATATCCCCTCTAGCAAAGAGAAATAAATCATCCGCGAAACAAAGATTAATGATGCACTGTTTTTCACACCTGTTATGAAACCGAAAAGAGGAATCCAATAAGACCGCCTTCTGCAAAAGTAAAGTCAGAATTTCCATGACTAGGGTAAAGAGATATGGCGATAATGGGTCGCCTTGTCTTAGGCCTCGCTTGCCTTTAAAATACCCAAATAAGTTTCCATTTATAGCTATTGAAAACGACGAAGTGGTAACACATAACATGATCCATTCCACCATTTTCGCATGAAAACCAAAGCCCAGAAGGATCTTTCCCAAGAATTTCCAGTCAACTGTATCGTATGCTTTTTGGATATCCACCTTAAAAGCACATCGAGGAGGCCCCACACTTCTATGGTAGTTATGCATTAATTCTTGAGTTAAAAGAACATTATCCGAAATTTTCCTACCAGGAATAAAAGCCGATTGATTGACACTAACCACTCCACTTAGAGAACCCTTCATTCGATCAACCAGAATTTTAGTGATGCATTTGTAAATTACGTTACAACATGCTATCGGACGGTAGTCCGTAACCACCGAAGGAGTAGGCAACTTAGGCACTAAGGCAATAATAGTATGGTTTAATTCCTGGAGTAATTTCCCTTCATTGAAAAAGTCTTTAATCGCCTTTGAAACATCTTCCCCAACAATACTCCAAGTATTTTTAAAAAACGCTGAAGTATATCCATCCGGTCCCGGGGCTTTATTCTCAGCAATGGAGAACATAGCCTTTTTTATTTCTTCATTTTGAATTGGCCGAACCATCTCTTGAGCTGTCCAAAAATTCAGCTTGTGAGTAAACAACTCGGGCGACGGATCTTGCGAGATAACATCTTCAGTTCCCAAAAACTTCTCAAAGTGATTAACAAATGCTACCGGAACATCTCCACCTTCATACAGCTGCCCTGAACTATCTTTGATGACATCTATTCGATTTATATGATTTTTACACTTTAGGGACTTATGAAAGAATGCAGTGTTTGAATCACCAGCAACTAGCCATTGAACTTTAGATTTTTGCTTGAGAAACCTTTCCTCATCTAGACTTGCATCTTGAAACTCTTGGAGACATTTTGCTTCTTTTGTTCGAAGTTCAAGATCCAGCGGGTTTGCATCAACTTTTTTGTGAATTTCATCCAATTCTCCTCTAAGCCGTTCAACTTTTACATGGAGATTCCCTTGTTTGTAAAAAAGCGAACGAAGCGGAGACTTTAAACATCTGAGCTTTTTGGCAACACGAAATTGATGGACTCCTTCCACTTGTTTCTCCCAGTTCACCTTCACAATGTCCATAAATTCTGGTTTATGAACGAGAAAGTTTGCAAACTTAAATGGCTTTGGCTTACACCTACTCATTCCTGGAATCTTGAGGATACACGGTGAGTGATCCGAAATCCTATATGGATAATAGACAGCAGTTGATGTAGAAAATAGCTCCGCAAACTTGGTATTACACATGATTCTATCTATTTTCTTCAAGATTCCCATTCCAGTTTTCGGCTTTTGATTCCATGTGTAATGGATTCCCGTACCTTTGACATCAAACAACTCAACCTGCTCCATGCAATCTTTGAAATCACGAATAGCTGTATTTAACTTAGAGGAACCTGTTGAGAAATCTTCCAGGTTAAGAGCACAGTTGAAATCTCCCATACATACCCATGGCTTATCCGCAACCAAACTATGGTGACAGTGAAGACTACTCCATAGTTTCCTTCGATTCATATAATAGTTGTCCCCATAAATGATCGAAACAAACACAACCTTTTGATCCTTTTTAAAAACCACTTGAGTGTGCATTACTTGATCAGTTTGGTCTAGAATCATTACCTGAATAATAGCTGGATCCCAACCAAGAATAATACGAGTACCTTTAGAACATTGGCTACCATTCGACGTCCAATCCCACTCTTTAAAGACTCTTTTACAAACATTCACTAGACCAGACACATCCACATGAGACTCCAAAACAGCGCACATGCTTAGCTGACTATCCTTTACAAAATGCCGAACCTCCTTTTGTTTTAGCGAGCGGTTCAACCCCCTAATATTCCAAGTAGCGAGGCTAACCATTTGCAACATTCACAGCAGGAGTGCTTGCCCCTGTTTTATTATTAGATACCATAAACTCAGCAGTTTCGTTATATACCTCAACTACTTCTTCCTCTTCATCATGTTGGTCTTTGTTATCCATAGGTTTTACACCCCCACCCCTACTAGTAGATGCCAAAACATCTCCCTTGTTCGAATATAGATAATCAAATGGATCATTTAGTTCATTGTTTAGGGCATCAAAATGATTGGAGGTTTTTACCTGCTTTGAAACCGACTTATCTACCTCAAATACAACTTTTTTCTCCTGCTTTGAAGCCTGTTGCTTAGGCCGATATTCCACCTTGGGTTTATTAATCTGGATTCCCGTTCTTTTTGCTGCCTTTCGCTGATTAACTACCGTATATCCATCCCCATCCACTTTAGCTGGAGTTTTAGATGAAGCTCTAATCTGTTTCGGGCAAGAATCATCCATATGGCCAAAAACACAACAATGACCACACCTATGTGGTGTCCATTCATATTCAACAAACATTTTTTCTGTGACAAAACTCTCACCATCAAGATCCGGTATAGCCATTGTCAACTCCTCTTTCAATTCCTGTTCAGCCGTGATTTCTATGAGTGCTCGGGCATAGCTACTTCTTCCCCAGGTATCCATGCACATTGTTGTAGTATACGAATCAAGAAGTTTTGGGACACCAAGTGTACTTGCAATTAAACTTAGCCCATCCTCCGTGTAAGCTGCTATGGGAACATCATGTATCTTTACCCATACTTGTATCTTTTTCACTTCCTTCTTTTCTAGTTTTATCGCTGGAGACCACTCACTAAGGGTCAATGGCTGTGACCTAATAATCCACGGCCCACTTTGGAGTGCATTCATCATTCCGTTTTGATCCGAAAACTTGAAGAAGAAGAATCCGTTTGCATTCATCATACTCTTTTGCAAACCAAATTTTTTCCAATTATTTCTGACAAAATACTCCACAACTGGGTAGGCCACTCGATCACCCAAAAAATAACCATACAACGTATTCGCTAGTTTTTCATGCACTATTCGAACAGATTCACGTGGGAGTACCACATCACAGCCACTATGATTTTCTGTGCTAGTAAGATGACGAAAATTCACCTTCCTCGTATTATTTTCCATGACAGATTCCGCATAAGATTTTTTATTTGGGCCGTTCGTTTCATCCACCTTTCCGATCTCACCAGGTTCCTCAGGACACATAGCATCAGATTTCATTCCAACTTCTGCCGTCACATCCGTCTCCAACGGTACCACATTTGTGACCTTCGTTAATTCATCAATGATGTTAATCAGCTTAGGTTCAGACTGCACAGGTTTTGTAGTGCCACGTCTAGGTTGCAAAACATTGCCGTCAACATTCAATCCCTTAGCACCATTACCTTTAGTCAACATCGATTGCTTCCCACGAATACTTTGTCCCCCATATTTTTTACGATCATCCATTCCAGCAGAAACACAACTCTCTAGAAAACCAAAATCAACAAACCATGCAAGAAGACTCGTAACACTAGATCAAGCAAAGAACAGAAAACAGAAGACCAGAAAAACCCTAAACTAGCTAAACCCTAACCCATGACTCTTGCTAATCATATAGATAAACCGGTAGTTCAAAGTTTCTGCCTACAGGAGGACCAAAAGACCAATTAATCTATACAATCAGGTTGAGAACAACGGATCAGGGGGGGGCGAAGAAATACAGAAAAGAAAAAACCCTAGATTCGACTCAATCACGTTTGCTAACTAGCTCGAATTAGATGTATTGAAATCAATACTCCAATGATCAGACTGTTATACAAAGATCAAGAAGAAGAATCGAGGGTTACAAAAAGAGCAGGATCGCCCATGCTAGAGAGAGAATTAGGGTTGACGATTTGCGGTTACGTGCAGCTTGATTGGGAGCAAAGCGACAAACATTAGAAAGATGACCTGACTTCCCACAGTTGGTACAGAAACGACAAGGAACTTGCGGTTGATGGTGACTATTGCATCTGTTGCACAACGGTGCATTCCCCGCATACCGTTTCTTCGCTGGTGGTTGTGCAGGTTGGTTGGGAGCTGCCTGATTAACTTGGGTAGTGACAGCGAAATTTTGGGAAGCCTTGCGCTTCCTAGATCCCATCGAAGAACCAGTATCCTTGCCCTTCTTGTTCTTATCCTTCTTGCTTTCACCCTTATCAGTTGACTGTTTCTTACCCTTGTCACCCTTCCTGTGCAGCTTACCCTTTCGGACCTGCGACTCAGTTAATGTTGCAGCTAACTCGATTGCCTGACGAACTGTGGTAGGATTACTACCAGTGACGATGTCTTGCACGGATTCAGGTAAGCCATCTATATACCTCTCGATAGCCTTCTCGAGTGGGGTAACCATTGTAGGGCATAGCAAACTCAACTCTTCATACCTATCAGTGTATGCCCGGTGCTCACCACTATCCTGCTTCAAGTCATCAAACTCCCTTTTTAAAGTCCTTAGCTCACGATGAGGACAAAACTCCCTCATCATAAGAGTCCTAAGCTCGGCCCAAGTCTGTGCTAACGCAACCTCAGCACCACGGTCTCTCATAACCCCATTCCACCAAGTAAGAGCCCTCTTCTGAAATACACTTGAAGCAAACTCGACTTTCCGATTTTCAGGACACTGAACATGACGGAACGTACTCTCAATGCTCTCGAACCATTGTAGGAGCCCAGTTGCCCCTTCAGAACCACTGAACTTGAGTGGTTTAGCATAATTGAAACTCTTGAAATTGCATGGAGCATTTTGGTTACTGTTGGCTTGGTTCACTTGAGCAATAATGTCTGGGAGTACAGCAGCCATATGCTGCGCCATAATATGTGCCATTTCGGCATTAGGTAGCGGATTTTCGCGTCGAGGAGGCATTCTAAAAGAGGAAACATTAGAGAAAACGAATGAGATGATTAGATGAAAAGAATGAGATGAAACAAAAATCGACAAAAGCAAAGATGGTGGTCATTCGTCCGTACCACAAAGCAAACAAACGACACACAGTGATATATCAAAGTAAATGGGTCAAAAATAATGTTTTGCGAAGACATGCTCGCCTATAAGTGAACACTCACCCCAAGAGTTCCCAGGTAAGAGTGACTGGTCCGATTATGTAGATTTGTACGAACACTCTAGACTTAGATAGAAAACCCAGGGTACAGGCATTCACTCTTCCAGTTTGCACGTGTTCACACTATTTAAAACCCAAAACTTTGACGAGATTTTGAAAACTTGGAAGGCACAAGGCCAACAGAATCATTCAAAAACGGATGATAAATTTCCAAAATCATTCTGAAAAAATTGAAGGGTTCAAAACCTTATAACAAATTATTTAAAAACAAATGATTGATTTTCAAAAACCGTTTTGGAAAATTGGGTTCTTGTTTTGGCAATCACCTAAGGATAGGTGAAGTGCATGTTTTAAGATCTAAACACAAGATAACTTGTGTTGGGTTCCTAGAAAGGTTATAGTCTAGGTCAAAGCATTACGAATAACCTAATTCCCTATAACCATTGGCTCTGATACCAACTCTTCTGTCACACCCCGACCGCGTAAAACAACGAAACCGCGGCAGAAACGTCGGGGAGTGTTGTAACAGAATTATTGTTTCACAACCATGGTAATTAAAGTGATGTTTTATTTATTAACAAAGGGGTTACATTGTCTTAACACAATTGAAACAAAGAGTACATAACATAATTAAACTAGTTCTAGCTTCATTTTATGTCACTAAGGCACAATTCCGCCTAAGTGTAACTTGATCCAACCTAAGCATCAGCTCCTGAAAACACATGTGAAAATAGGTACGTCAGCATAAAAATGCATGTGAGATACATA
>JARYGA010048457.1:0-42309 GCA_030545235.1 Helianthus tuberosus | reverse complement strand
AACTTAATCACACGTGTATATGTTGACATTAAAGAGATATACAGTCAAGAAAATAAAAAACAATGGCGATATATATGCGGATTAGACACCAAAAAATAAACACTCAAAAAATGGCTACAATTTAAGGAATGTGTTTAATAACGGCATCAGATTCCTAACTGATGGAGAAAGGTCCGGTTGCAAGAAAAGTTGCTTCCAGGAGGTTGTCAAGTGTTTTCGCTCGACGATTCCATTCTTGGGTGGTTGGTTTGGCTCTTGTTCCTGTAACTCGAATCCTAGCCCGTTACATCCAATTTTAGTTTTACACCATTGTGAACCTTACGCCTTTTTTAATCTCTGATCGAGGTTCTCAGCATTGAAAAATTTCCGTATACTAAATCACACGTGTATATGTTGACATTTAAGAGATATACCGTCAATAAAATCAAGAGCAATGGTGATATATATGCGGATTAGACACCAAAAAATAAACACTCCAAAAATGGCTACAATTTAAGGAATGTGTTTAGTGACGGCATCAGATTCCTAATTGTTGGAGATAGGTCTGGTGGCAAGAAATGCTGCTTCTAGGAGGTTGTCAAGTGTTTTCACTCGACGATTCCATTCTTGGGTGGTTGGTTTGGCCCTTGTTCCTGTAACTCGAATCCTAGACCGGTATATTCCATTTTAGTATTACTCCTTTGTGAACCTTAGGTCTTTTTTACTCTCTGATCGAGGTTCTCGGCATTGAAAAATCTTCGTAAACTAAATCACACGTGTATATGTTGACATTTAAGAGATATACAATCAAGAAAATTCAGAGCAATGTGGATATATATGCGGATTAGACACCAAAAAATAAACACTCAAAAATGGCTACAATTTGGAATGTGTTTAGTAACGGCATCAGATTCCTAATTGATGGAGAAATGTCTGGTGGCAAGAAAAGCTGCTTCTAGGAGGTTGTCAAGGGTTTTCGCTCGACGATTCCATTCTTGGGTGGTTGGTTTGGCCCTTGTTCCTGTAACTCGAATCCTAGCCCGGTATATCCCATTTTAGTTTTACTCCATTGTGAACCTTACGCCTTTTTTACTCTCTGATCAAGGTTCTCGGCATTGAAAAATCTTCGTAAACTAAATCACACGTGTATATTTTGACATTTAAGAGATATACAGTTAAGAAAATCAAGAGCAATGGTGATATATATGCGGATTAGACACCAAAAAATAAACACTCAAAAAATGGCTAAAATTTAAGGAATGTGTATAGTAAAGGCTTAAAATTCCTAATTGATGGAAAATGGTCTGGTGGCAAGAAAAGCTTCTTCTAGAAGGTTTTTAAGTGTTTTCGCTCGACGATTCCATTCTTGGGTGGTTGGTTTGACCCTTGTTCCTGTAACTCGAATCCTAGCCTGGTATATCACAATTTAGTTTTACACCATTGTGAACCTTACGCCTTCTTTACTCTCGGATCGAGTTTCTCGGCATTGAAAAATCTTCGTAAACTAAATAACACGTGTATATGTTGACATTTAAGAGATATACAGTCAAGAAAATCAAGAGCAATGATGATATATATATATATACATATATATATATATATATGCGGAATAGACACCAAAAAAGAAACACTCAAAAATGGCTACAATTTAAGGAATGTGTTTAGTGACGGCATCAGATTCCTAATTGATGGAGAAGGGTCTGGTGGTAAGAAAAGCTGTTTCTAGGAGGTTGTCAACTGTTTTCGCTCGACGATTCCATTCTTGGGTGGTTGGTTTGGTCCTTGTTCCTGTAACTCGAGTATATCCCACTTTGTTTTAACACCATTGTGAACCTTACACCTTTTTAATCTCTGATCGAGCTTCTCGGCATTGAGAAATCTTTGTAAACTAAATCACACATGTGCATGTTGACATTTAAGAGATATACAGTCAAGAAAATCAAGATCAACGGTGATATATATGCGGATTAGATACCATAAAATAAACACTCAAAAAATGGCTACAATTGTGTTTAGTGACGGCATCAGATTCCTAATTGATGGAGAAAGGTCTGGTGGCAAGAAAAGCTGCTTCCAGGAGGTTGTCAAGTGTTTTCACCTGATGATTCCATTCTTGGGTGGTTGATTTGGCCCTTGTTCCTGTACCTCGAATCCTAGCCCGATATATCCCATTTTAGTTTTACACCATTGTGAACCTTAGGCCTTTTTTACTCTCGGATCGAGGTTCTCGGCATTGAAAAATCTTCGTTAACTAAATCACACGTGTATATGTTGACTTTTAAGAGATATACAATAACAAAATCAAGAGCAATGGTGATATATATGCGGATTAGACACCAAAAAATAAACACTAAAAAATGACTACAATTTAAGGAATGTGTTTAGTGACGACATCAGATTTCTAATTGATGGGGAAAGGTATGGTGGCAAGAAAAGCTGCTTCCAGGAGGTTGTCAAGTGTTTTCGCTCGACCATTCCATTCTTGGGTGGTTGGTTTGGCCCTTGTTCCTGTAACTCGAATCCTAGCCCGCTATATCCTATTTTAGTTTTACACCATTGTGAACCTTACACATTTTTTAATCTCTGACCGAGGTTCTTAGCATTGAAAAATCATCGTAAACTAAATCACACGTTTATATGTTGACATTTAAGAGATATACAGTCAAGAAAATCAAGAGCAATGGTGTTATATATGCGGATTAGAGACCAAAAAATAAACACTCAAAAAATGGCTACAATTTAAGGAATGTGTTTAGTGACGACATCAGATTCCTAATTGATGAAGAATGGTCTGGTGGCAAGAAAAGCTGCTTCCAGGAGGTTGTCAAGTGTTTTCGCTCGACGATTCCATTCTTGGGTGGTTGGTTTGCCCCTGATTCCTGTAACTCGAATCCTAGACCGGTACATCCCATTTAATTTTACACCATTGTGAACCTTACGCCTTTTTTAATCTCTGATCGAGGTTCTCAACATTGAAAAATATTCGTAAACTAAACCACACGTGTATATGTTGACATTAAAGAGATATACAGTCAAGAAAATCAAGAACAATGGCGATATATAAGCGGATTAGACACCAAAAAATAAACACTAAAAAAATGGCTACAATTTAAGGAATGTCTTTACTAACGGCATCTGATGGCTAATTGATGGAGAAATGTCCGGTGGCAAGAAAAGCTGCTTCCAGGAGGTTGTCAAGTGTTTTCGCTCGACGATTCCATTCTTGGGTGGTTGGTTTGGCCCTTGTTCCTGTAACTCGAATCCTAGCCCGTTACATCCAATTTTAGTTTTACACCATTGTGAACCTTACGCCTTTTTTAATCTCTGATCGAGGTTCTCGGTATTGAAAAATTTTCGTAAACTAAATCACACGTGTATATGTTGACATTAAAGTGATATACAGGCAAGAAAATCAAGAGCAATGGTGATATATATGCGGATTAGACACGAAAAATTAAACACTCAAAAATTGGCTACAATTTATAGAATGTGTATAATAACGGCATCAGATTCCTAATTGTTGGTGAATTGTCTGGTGGCAAGAAAAGCTCATTCTAGGAGGTTGTCAAGTGTTTTCGCTCGACGATTCCATTCTTGGGTGGTTGGTTTGGACCTTGTTCCTATAACTCGAATTCTAGCCCGGTATATCCCATTTTAGTTTTACACCATTGTGAACCTTTCGCATTTTTTACTCTCTGATCGAGGTTCTCTGCATTGAAAAATCTCCGTTTACTAAATCACACGTGTATATGTAGACATTTATGAAATATACAGTCACTAAAATCAAGAGCAATGGTGATATATATGCGGATTAGACACCAAAAAATAAACACTCCAAAAATGGCTACAATTTAAGGAATGTGTTTAGTGACGGCATCAGATTCCCAATTGTTGGAGAAAGGTCTGGTGGCAAGAAATAATGCTTCTAGGAGGTTGTCAAGTGTTTTCGCTCGACGATTCCATTCTTGGGTGGTTGGTTTGGCCCTTGTTCCTGTAACTCGAATCCTAGCCCGGTATATCCCATTTTAGTTTTACTCCATTGTGAACCTTAGGCCTTTTTTACTCTCTGATCGAGGTTCTCGGCATTGAAAAATCTTCGTAAACTAAATCACACGTGTATATGTTGACATTTAAGAGATATACAGTCAAGAAAATCAAGAACAATGTTGATATATATGCGGATTAGACACCAAAAAATAAACACTAAAAAATTTCTACAATTTAAGGAATGTGTTTAGTAACGGCATCAGATTCCTAATTGATGGAGAAATGTCTGGTGGTAAGAAAAGCAGCTTCCAGGAGGTTGTCAAGGGTTTTCGCTCGACGATTTCATTCTTGGGTGGTTGGTTTGGCCCTTGTTCCTGTAACTCGAATCCTAGCCCGTTACATCCAATTTTAGTTTTACACCATTGTGAACCTTACGCCTTTTTTACTCTCTGATCGAGGTTCTCGGCATTGAAAAATCTTCGTAAACTAAATCACACGTGTATATGTTGACATTAAAGAGATATACAGTCAAGAAAATCAAGAAAAATGGCGATATATAAGCGGATTAGACACTAAAAAATAAACACTAAAAAAATGGCTACAATTTAAGGAATGTGTTTACTAACGGCATCTGATTGCTAATTGATGGAGAAATGTCCGGTGGAAAGAAAAGCTGCTTCCAGGAGGTTGTCAAGTGTTTTCGCTCGACGATTCCATTCTTGGGTGGTTGGTTTGGCCCTTGTTCCTGTAACTCGAATCCTAGCCCGTTACATCCAATTTTAGTTTTACACCATTGTGAACCTTACGCCTTTTTTAATCTCTGATCGAGGTTCTTGGTATTGAAAAATTTTCGTAAACTAAATCACACGTGTATATGTTGACATTAAAGTGATATACAGGCAAGAAAATCAAGAGCAATGGTGATATATATGCGGATTAGACACGAAAAATTAAACACTCAAAAAATGGCTACAATTTATAGAATGTGTATAATAATGGCATCAGATTCCTAATTGTTGGTGAATTGTCTGGTGGCAAGAAAAGCTCAATCTAGGAGGTTGTCAAGTGTTTTCGCTCGACGATTCCATTCTTGGGTGGTTGGTTTGGACCTTGTTCCTGTAACTCGAATTCTAGCCCGGTATATCCCATTTTAGTTTTACACCATTGTGAACCTTTCGCATTTTTTACTCTCTGATCGAGGTTCTCTGCATTGAAAAATCTCCGTTTACTAAATCACACGTGTATATGTTGACATTTATGAAATATACAGTCAATAAAATCAAGAGCAATGGTGATATATATGCGGATTAGACACCAAAAAATAAACACTCCAAAAATGGCTACAATTTAAGGAATGTGTTTAGTGACGGCATCAGATTCCCAATTGTTGTAGAAAGGTCTGGTGGCAAGAAATGATGCTTCTAGGAGGTTGTCAAGTGTTTTCGCTCGACGATTCGATTCTTGGGTGGTTGGTTTGGCCCTTGTTCCTGTAACTCGAATCCTAGCCCGGTATATCCCATTTTAGTTTTACTCCATTGTGAACCTTAGGCCTTTTTTACTCTCTGATCGAGGTTCTCGGCATTGAAAAATCTTCGTAAACTAAATCACACGTGTATATGTTGACATTTAAGAGATATACAGTCAAGAAAATCAAGAACAATGTTGATATATATGCGGATTAGACACCAAAAAATAAACACTAAAAAATTTCTACAATTTAAGGAATGTGTTTAGTAACGGCATCAGATTCTTAATTGATGGAGAAATGTCTGGTGGTAAGAAAAGCAGCTTCCAGGAGGTTGTCAAGGGTTTTCGCTCGACGATTTCATTCTTGGGTGGTTGGTTTGGCCCTTGTTCCTGTAAATCAAATCCTAGCCCGGTATATCCCATTTTAGTTTTACTCCATTGTGAACCTTACGCCTTTTTTACTCTTTGATCAAGGTTCTCGGCATTGAAAGATCTTCGTAAACTAAATCACACGTGTATATTTTGACATTTAAGAGATATACAGTCAAGAAAATCAAGAGCAATGGTGATATATATGCGGATTAGACACCAAAAAATAAACTCTCAAAAAATGGCTATAATTTAAGGAATGTATATATTAAAGGCATCAAATTCCTAATTGATGGAGAATGGTCTGGTGGCAAGAAAAGCTGCTTCTAGATGGTTGTTAAGTGTTTTCGCTCGACGATTTCATTCTTGGGTGGTTGGTTTGACCCTTCTTCCTGTAACTCGAATCATAGCCCGGTATATCCCATTTTAGTTTTACTTCATTGTAAACCTTACGCCTTTTTTACTCTCTGATCGAGGTTCTCGGCATTGAAAAAATTCGTAAACTAAGTCACACGTGTATATGTTGACATTTAAGAGATATACCGTCAAGAAAATCAAGAGCAATGTTGATATATATATGCGGATTAGACACAAAAAAATAAACACTCAAAAAATGGCTATAATTTAAGGAATGTGTATAGTAAAGGCATCAAATTCCTAATTGATGGAGAATGGTCTGGTGGCAAGAAAAGCTGCTTCTAGATGGTTGTTAAGTGTTTTCGCTCGACGATTTCATTCTTGGGTGGTTGGTTTGACCCTTGTTCCTGTAACTCGAATCATAGCCTGGTATATCCCATTTTAGTTTTACTCCATTTTGAACCTAACGCCTTTTTTTTCTCTCTGGTCGAGGTTCTCGGCATTGAAAAATCTTCGTAAACAAAGTCACACGTGTATATGTTGACATTTAAGAGATATACAGTCAAGAAAATCAAGAGCAAAGGTGATATATATGTGGATTAGACAAGAAAAAATAAACACTCAAAAAATGGCTACAGTTTATAGAATGTGTATAGTAATGGCATCAGATTCCTAATTGATGGAGAATGGTCTGGTGGCAAGAAAAGCTGCTTCTAGGAGGTTGTCAAGTGTTTTCGCTCAACGATTCCATTCTTGGGTGGTTGGTTTGGACCTTGTTCCTATAACTCGAATCCTAGCCCGGTATATCCCATTTTAGTTTTGCACCATTGTGAACCTTTCGCCTTTTTTACTCTCTGATCGAGGTTCTCGGCATTAAAAAATCTCCCTATACTGAATCACACGTGTATATGTTGACATTTAAGAGATATACAGTTAATAAAATCAAGAGCAATGGTGGTATAAATACGGATTAGACACCAAAAAACAAACACTCAAAAAATAGCTACAATTTAAGGAATGTGTTTAGTGACGGCATCAGATTCCAAATTATTCGAGAAAGGTCTGGTGGCAAGAAAAGCTGCTTCTAGGAGGTTGTTAAGTGTTTTCGCTCGACGATTCCATTCTTGGGTGGTTGGTTTGGCCCTTTTTTCTGTAACTCGAATCCTAGCCCGGTATATCCCATTTTAGTTTTACTCCATTGTGAACCTGACACCTTTTTTACTCTCTGATCGAGGTTCTCGGCGTTGAAAAATCTTCGTAAACTAAATCACACGTGTATATGTTGACATTTAAGAGATATACAGTCAAGAAAATAAAGAGCAATGTTGATTTATACGCGGATTAGACACCAAAAAATAAACACTAAAAAATGGCTACAATTTAAGGAATTTGTTTAGTAACGACATCAGATTCCTAATTGATGGAGAAAGGTCTGGTGGCAAGAAAAGCTGCTTCAAGGAGGTTGTCAAGTGTTTTCGCTCGACCATTCCATTCTTGGGTGGTTGGTTTGGCCCTTGTTCCTGTAACTCGAATCCTAGCCCGCTATATCCCATTTTAGTTTTACACCATTGTGAACCTTACACATTTTTTACTCTTTGATCGAGGTTCTTAGCATTGAAAAATCATCGTAAACTAAATCACACATTTATATGTTGACATTTAAGAGATATACAGTCAAGAAAATCAAGAGCAATGGTGTTATATATGCGGATTAGAGACCAAAAAATAAACACTCAAAAAATGGCTACAATTTAAGGAATGTGTTTAGTGACTACATCATATTCCTAATTGATGAAGAATGGTCTGGTGGCAAGAAAAGCTGCTTCCAGGAGGTTGTCAAGTGTTTTCGCTCGACGATTCCATTCTTGGGTGGTTGGTTTGCCCCTTATTCCTGTAACTCGAATCCTAGCCCGGTACATCCCATTTTAGTTTTACACCGTTGTGAACCTTACGCCTTTTTTAATCTCTGATCGAGGTTCTCGACATTGAAAAATATTCGTAAACTAAACCACACGTGTATATGTTGACATTAAAGAGATATACAGTCAAGAAAATCAAGAACAATGGTGATATATAAGCGGATTAGACTCCAAAAAATAAACACTCAAAAAATGGCTACAATTTAAGGAATGTGTTTACTAACGGCATCAGAATGCTAATTGATGGAGAAATATCCGGTGGCAAAAAAAGCTGATTCTAGGAGGTTGTCAAGTGTTTTCGCTCGACGATTCCATTCTTGAGTGGGTGGTTTGGCCCTTGTTCCTGTAACTCGAATCCTAGCCCGTTACATCCAATTTTAGTTTTACACCATTGTGAACCTTACGCCTTTTTTAATCTCTGATCGAGGTTCTCGGTATTGAAAAATTTTCGTAAACTAAATCACACGTGTATATGTTGACATTAAAGTGATATACAGGCAAGAAAATCAAGAAAAATGGTGATATATATGCGGATTAGACACGAAAAATTAAACACTCAAAAAATGGCTACAATTTATAGAATGTGTATAATAACGGCATCAGATTCCTAATTGTTGGAGAATTGTCTGGTGGCAAGAAAAGCTGCTTGTAGGAGGTTGTCAAGTGTTTTCGCTCGACGATTCCATTCTTGGGTGGTTGGTTTGGACCTTGTTCCTGTAACTCGAATTCTAGCCCGGTATATCCCATTTTAGGTTTACACCATTGTGAACCTTTCGCCCTTTTTACTCTTTGATCGAGGTTCTCTGCATTGAAAAATCTCCGTTTACTAAATCACACGTGTATATGTTGACATTTAAGAAATATACAGTCAATAAAATCAAGAGCAATGGTGATATATATGAGGATTAGACACCAAAAAATAAACACTCCAAAAATGGCTACAATTTAAGGAATGTGTTTAGTGACGGCATCAGATTCCTAATTGTTGGAGAAAGGTCAGGTGGCAAGAAATGATGCTTCTAGGAGGTTGCCAAGTGTTTTCGCACAACGATTCCATTCTTGGGTGGTTGGTTTGGCCCTTGTTCCTGTAACTCGAATCCTAGTCCGGTATATCCCATTTTAGTTTTACTCCATTGTGAACCTTAGGCCTTTTTTACTCTCTGATCGAGGTTCTCGGCATTCAAAAATCTTCGTAAACTAAATCACACGTGTATATGTTGACATTTAAGAGATATACAATCAAGAAAATCAAGAGCAATGTTGATATATATGCGGATTAGACACCAAAAAATAAACACTAAAAAATGGCTACAATTTAAGGAATGTGTTTAGTAACGGCATCAGATTCCTAATTGATGGAGAAATGTCTGGTGGTAAGAAAAGCTTCTTGCAGGAGGTTGTCAAGGGTTTTCGCTCGACGATTTCATTCTTGGGTGGTTGGTTTGGCCCTTGTTCCTGTAACTCGAATCCTAGCCCGGTATATCCCATTTTAGTTTTACTCAATTGTGAACCTTACGCCTTTTTTACTCTTTGATCAAGGTTCTCGGCATTGAAAAATCTTCGTAAACTAAATCACACGTGTATATTTTGACATTTAAGAGATATACAGTCAAGAAAATCAAGAGCAATAGTGATATATATGAAGATTAGACACCAAAAAATAAACACTCAAAAATGGCTATAATTTAAGGAATGTGTATAGTAAAGGCATCAAATTCCTAATTGATGGAGAATGGTCTGGTGGCAAGAAAAGCTGCTTCTAGATGGTTGTTAAGTGTTTTCGCTCGACGATTTCATTCTTGGGTGGTTGGTTTGACCCTTGTTCCTGTAACGCGAATCATAGCCCGGTATATCCCATTTTAGTTTTACTTCATTGTAAACCTTACACCTTTTTTACTCTCTGGTCGAGGTTCTCGGCATTGAAAAATTTCGTAAACAAAATCACACGTGTATATGTTGACATTTAAGAGATATACAGTCAAGAAAATCAAGAGCAAAGGTGATATATATGTGGATTAGAAAAGAAAAAATAAACACTCAAAAAATGGCTACAGTTTATAGAATGTGTATAGTAATGGCATCAGATTCCTAATTGATGGAGAATGGTCTGGTGGCAAGAAAAGCTGCTTCTAGGAGGTTGTCAAGTGTTTTCGCTCAACGATTCCATTCTTGGGGGTTGGTTTGGACCTTGTTCCTATAACTCGAATCCTAGCCCGGTATATCCCATTTTAGATTGCTAATTGATGGAGAAAGCTCTGGTGGCAAGAAAAGCTGCTTCAAGGAGGTTGTCAAGTGTTTTCGCACGACGATTCCATTCTTTGGTGGTTGGTTTGGCCCTTGTTCCTGTAACTCGAATCCTAGCCCGGTATATCCGATTTTAGTTTTGCACCATTGTGAACCTTACCCATTTGCATTGACAAATCTCCGTAAACTAAATCACACGTGAATTTGTTGACATTTAAGAGATATACAGTCAAGAAAATCAAGAGCAATGATGATATATATGCGGATTAGACACCAAAAAAATAAACACTAAAAAATGGCTACAATTTAAGGAATGTGTTTAGTGACGGCATCAGATTCCTAATTGATGGAGAAAGGTCTGGCTGCAAGAAAAGCTGCTTCCAAGAGGTTATCAAGTGTTTTCGCTCGACGATTCCATTTTTGGGTGGTTGGGTCAGCCCTTGTTCCTGTAACTCGAATCCTAGCCCGGTATATCCCATTTAATTTTACACCATTGTGAACCTTACGCCTTTTTTACTCTCTGATCGAGGTTCTCGGCATTGATAAATCTTTGTAAACTAAATCACACCTGTATATGTTGACATTTAAGAGATATACAATCAAGAAAATCATGAGCAATGGTGATATATATGCGGATTAGACACCAAAACATAAACACTCAAAAAATGGCTTCAATTTAAGGTATGTGTTTAGTGACGGCATCAGATAACTATTTGATGGAGAAAGGTCTGGTAGTAAGAAAAGCTGCTTCCAGGAGGTTGTCAAGTGTTTTCGCTCGACGATTCCATTCCTGGGTGGTTGGTTTGGCCCTTGTTCCTGTAACTCGAATCCTAGCCCGGTATGTACCTTTTTAGTTTTACACCTTTGTGAACCTTACGACTTTTTTACTCTCTGATCGAGGTTCTCGGCATTGAAAAGTCTCCGTAAACTAAGTCACACACGTATATGTTGACATTTAAGAGATATACAGTCAAGAAAATCAAGAGCAATGGTGATATATATGCGGATTAGAAACCAAAAAATAAACACTCAAAAAATGGCTACAATTTAAGGAATGTGTTTAGTGACGGCATCAGAGTCGTAATTGATGGAGAAAGGTCTGGTGGCAAGAAAAGCTACTTCCAGGAGGTTTTCAAGTGTTTTCGCTCGACGATTCCATTCATGGGTGGTTGGTTTAGCCCTTGTTCCTGTAAGTCGAATCCTAGCCCGGTATATCCCATTTAATTTTACACCATTGTGAACCTTACACCTTTTTTACTATCTGATCGAGGTTCTCGGCATTGATAAATCTTCGTAAACTAAATCACACCTATATATGTTAACATTTAAGAGATATATAGTCAAGAAAATCAAGAGTAATGGTGATATATATGCGGAATAGACACCAAAAAATAAACACTAAAAAAATGGCTACAATTTAAGGTATGCGTTTAGTGACGGCGTCAGATTCCTAATTGATGGAGAAAGGTCTGGTGGTAAGAAAAGCTGCTTCCAGGAGGTTGTCAAGTGTTATCGCTCGATGATTCCATTCTTGGGTTGTTAGTTTGGCCCTTGTTCCTGTAACTTGAATCCTAACCCGGTATATTCCATTTTAGTTTTACACATTGTGAACCTTACGCCTTTTTTACTCTCTGATCGAGGTTCACGGCATTGAAAAATCTTCATAAACTAAATAACAAGTGTATATGTTGACATTTAAGAGATATACAGTCAAGAAAATCAAGAGCAATGGTGATATATATGCGGATTAGACACCCAAAAATAAACACTCAAAAAATGGCTACAATTAAAGGAATGTATTTAGTGACGGCATCAGATTGCTAATTGATGGAGAAAGGTCTGGTGGCAAGAAAAGCTGCTTCAAGGAGGTTGTCAAGTGTTTTTGCACGACGATTCCATTCTTTGGTGGTTGGTTTGGCCCTTGTTCCTGTAACTCGAATCCTAGCCCGGTATATCCGATTTTAGTTTTGCACCATTGTGAACCTTACCCATTTGCATTGACAAATCTCCGTAAACTAAATCACACGTGAATTTGTTGACATTTAAGAGATATACAGTCAAGAAAATCAAGAGCAATGATGATATATATGCGGATTAGACACCAAAAAAATAAACACTCAAAAAATGGCTACAATTTAAGGAATGTGTTTAGTGACGGCATCAGATTCCTAATTGATGGAGAAAGGTCTGGTTGCAAGAAAAGCTGCTTCCAAGAGGTTATCAAGTGTTTTCGTTCGACGATTCCATTCTTGGGTGGTTGGTTCAGCCCTTGTTCCTGTAACTTGAATCGTAGCCCGGTATATTCCATTTAATTTTACACCATTGTGAACCTTACGCCTTTTTTACTCTCTGATCGAGGTTCTCGGCATTGATAAATCTTCGTAAACAAAATCACACCTGTATATGTTGACATTTAAGAGATATACAATCATGAAAATCAAGAGCAATGGTGATATATATGCGGATTAGACACCAAAACATAAACACTCAAAAAATTGCTTCAATTTAAGGTATGTGTTTAGTGACGGCATCAGATAACTATTTGATGGAGAAAGGTATGGTGGTAAGAAAAGCTGCTTCCAGGAGGTTGTCAAGTGTTTTCGCTCGACGATTCCATTCTTGGGTGGTTAGTTTGGCCATTGTTCCTGTAACTCGAATCCTAGCCCGGTATACCCCATTTAATTTTACACCATTGTGAACCTTACGCCTTTTTTACTCTCTGATCGAGGTTCTCGGCATTGAAAAATCTCCGTAAACTAAATCACACGTGTATATGTTGACATTTAAGAGATATACAATCAAGAAAATCAAGAGCAATGGTGATATATATTAGGATTAGACACCAAAAAATAAACACTAAAAAAATGGTACAATTTAAGGGATGTGTTTAGTGACGGCATCAGATCCTAATTGATGGAGAAAGGTCTGGTGGCAAGAAAAGCTGCTTCCAGGAGGTTGTCAAGTGTTTTCTCTCAACGATTCCATTCTTGGGTGGTTGGTTTGGCCCTTGTTCCTGTAACTCGAATCCTAGCCAGGTATATCCCATTTTTGTTTTACACCATTGTGAACCTTATGCCTTTTTTACTCTCTGATCGAGGTTCTCGGCATTGAAAAATCTTTGAACACTAAATCACACGTGTATATGTTGAAATTTAAGAGATATACAGTTAAGAAAATCAAGAGCAATGGTGATATATATGCAGATTAGAAACCAAAACTTAAACACTAAAAAAATGGCTACAATTAAAGGAATGTATTTAGTGACGGCATCAGATTCCTAATTGATGGAGAAAGGTCTGGTGGCAAGAAAAGCTGCTTCAAGGAGGTTGTCAAGTGTTTTCGCTCAACGATTCCATTCTTGGGAGGTTGTTTTGGCCCTTGTTCCTGTAACTCGAATCCTAGCCCGGTATATCCCATTTTAGTTTTACACCATTGTGAACCTTACGCCATTGCATTGAAAAATCTCTGTAAACTAAATCACACATGTATATGTTGAAATTTAAGAGATATATACAGTGAAGAAAATCAAGAGCAATGGTGATATATATGCGGATTAGACACCTAAAAATAATCACTCAAAAAATTGGTACAATTTAAGGAATGTGTTTAGTGACGGCATCAGATTCCTAATTGATGGAGAAAGGTCTGGCTACAAGAAAAGCTGCTTCTTGGAGGTTATCAAGTGTTTTCGCTCGACGATTCTATTCTTGGGTTGTTGGTTTGGCCCTTGTTCCTGTAACTCGAATCCTAGCCCGGTATATCCCATTTAATTTTACACCATTGTGAACCTTACGCCTTTTTTACTCTCTGATCGAGGTTGTTAGCATTGATAAATCTTCGTAAACTAAATCACACCTGTATATGTTGACATTTAAGAGATATACAGTCAAGAAAATCAAGAGCAATGGTGATATATATGCGGATTAGACACCAAAACATAAACACTCAAAAAATGGCTTCAATTTAAGGTATGTGTTTAGGGACGGCATCAGATAACTATTTGATGGAGAAAGGTCTGGTGGTAAGAAAAGCTGCTTCCAGGAGGTTGTCAAGTGTTTTCGCTCGACGATTCCATTCTTGGGTGGTTTGTTTGGCCCTTGTTCCTGTAACTCGAATCCTAGCCCGGTATGTACCTTTTTAGTTTTACACCTTTGTGAACCTTACGCCTTTTTTACTCTCTGATCGAGGTTCTCGACATTGAAAAGTCTTCGTAAACTAAGTCACATGTATATGTTGACATTTAAGAGATATACAGTCAAGAAAATCAAGAGCAATGGTGATATATATGCGGATTAGAAACCAAAAAATAAACACTAAAAATGGCTACAATTTAAGGAATGTGTTTAGTGACGGCATCAGAGTCCTAATCGATGGAGAAAGGTCTGGTGGCAAGAAAAGCTACTTCCAGAAGGTTGTCAAGGCTTTTCGCTCGACGATTCCATTCATGGGTGGTTGGTTTATCCCTTGTTCCTGTAAGTTGAATCCTAGCCCGGTATATCCCATTTAATTTTACACCATTGTGAACCTTAAACATTTTTTACTCTCTGATCAAGGTTCTCGGCATTGATAAATCTTCGTAAACTAAATCACACCTCTATATGTTGACATTTAAGAGATATACAGTCAAGAAAATCAAGAGTAATGGTGATATATATGTGGATTAGACACCAAAAAATATACATTAAAAATATGTCTACAATTTAAGGTATGCGTTTAGTGACGGCATCAGATTCCTAATTGATGGAGAAAGGTCGGGTTGTAAGAAAAGCTGCTTCCAGGAGGTTGTCAAGTGTTTTCGCACGATGATTCCATTCTTGGGTGGTTGGTTTGGCCCCTGTTCGTGTAACTTGAATCCTAACCCGGTTTATCCCATTTTAGTTTTACACATTGTGAACCTTACGCCTTTTTTACTCTCTGATCGACGTTCACGGCATTGAGAAATCTTCATAAACAAAATAACACGTGTATATGTTGACATTTAAGAGATATACAGTCAAGAAAATCAAGAGCAATGGTGATATATATGCGGATTAGATACCAAAAAATAAACACTCAAAAAATGGCTATAATTAAAGGAATGTATTTAGTGACGGCATCAGATTGCTAATTGATGGAGAAAGGTCTGGTGGCAAGAAAAGCTGCTTCAAGGAGGTTGTCAAGTGTTTTCGCACGACGATTCCAACCTTTGGTGGTTGGTTTGGCCCTTGTTTCTGTAACTCGAATCCTAGCCCGGTATATCCGATTTAATTTTGCACCAAAGTGAACCTTACCCATTTGCATTGAAAAATCTCCGTAAACTAAATCACACGTGTATATGTTGACATTTAAGAGATATGCAATCAAGAAAATCAAGAGAAATGATGATATATATATGCGGATTAGACACCAAAAAAATAAACACTCAAAAATGGCTACAATTTAAGGAATGTATTTAGTGACAGCATCAGATTACTAATTGATGGAGAAAGGTCTGGCTGCAAGAAAAGCTACTTCCAAGAGGTTATCAAGTGTTTTCGCTCAACGATTCCATTCATGGGTGGTTGGTTTGGCCATTGTTCCTGTAACTCGAATCCTAGCCCGATATATCCCATTCAATTTTACACCATTGTGAACCTTACGCCTTTTTTACTCTCTGATTGAGGTTCTCAGCATTGAAAAATCTCCGTAAACTAAATCACACGTGTATATGTTGACATTTAAGAGATATACAATCAAGAAAATCAAGAGCAACGGTGATATATATGCGGATTAGAGACCAAAAAATAAACACTCAAAAAATGGTACAATTAAAGGGATATGTTTAGTGACGGCATCAGATCCTAATTGATGGAGAAAGGTCTGGTGGAAAGAAAAGCTGCTTCCAGGAGGTTGTAAAGTGTTTTCGCTCGACGATTCCATTCTCGGGTGGTTGGTTTGGCCCTTGTTCCTGTAACTAAAATCCTAGCCAGGTATATCCCCTTTTTGTTTTACACCATTGTGAACCTTATGCCTTTTTACTCTGTGATCGAGGTTCTCGGCATTGAAAAATCTTCGTACACTAAATCACACGTGCATATGTTGACATTTAAGAGATATACAGTTAAGAAAATCAAGAGCAATGGTGATATATACGCAGATTAGAAACCAAAAATTAAACACTAAAAAAATGGCTACAATTGAAGGAATGTATTTAGTGACGGCATCAGATTCCTAATTGATGGAGAAATATCTGGTGGCAAGAAAAGCTGCTTCAAGGAGGTTGTCAAGTGTTTTCGCTCAACGATTCCATTCTTGGGAGGTTGGTTTGGCCCTTGTTCCTGTAACTTGAATCCTAGCCCGGTATATCCCATTTTAGTTTTACACCATTGTGAACCTTATGCCTTTGCATTGAAAAATCTCCGTAAACTAAATCACACATGTATATGTTGACATTTAAGAGATATACAGTGAAGAAAATCAAGAGCAATGGTGATATATATGCGGATTAGACACCTAAAAGTAAACACTCAAAAAATTGCTACAATTTAAGGAATGTGTTCAGTGACGGCATCAGATTCCTAATTGATGGAGAAAGGTCTGGCTGCAAGAAAAGCTGCTTCCATGAGGTTATCAAGTGTTTTCGCTCGACGATTCCATTCTTGGGTTGTTGGTTTGGCCCTTGTTCCTGTAACTCGAATCCTAGCCTGGTATATCCCATTTAATTTTACACCATTGTGAACCTTACGCCTTTTTTACTCTCTGATCGAGGTTCTCGGCGTTGATAAATTTTCGTAAACTAAATCACACCTGTGTATGTTGACATTTAAGAGATATACAGTCAAGAAAATCAAGAGCAATGGTGATATATATGCGGATTAGACACCAAAAAATAAACACTCAAAAAATGGCTACAATTTAAGGTATGTGTTTTGTGACGGCATCAGATTCCTAATTAATGGAGAAAGGTCTGGTGGTAAGAAAAGCTGCTTCCAGGAGGTTGTCAAGTGTTTTCGCTCGACAATTCCATTCTTGGGTGCTTGGTTTGGCCCTTGTTCCTGTAACTCGAATCCTAGCCCGATATATCCCATTTTCGTTTTAAGCCATTCTGAGCCTTACGCCTATTTTACGCTCTGATCGAGGTTCACGACATTGAAAAATATTCGTAAACTAAATCAAACGTGTATATGTTGACATTTATGAGATATACAGTCAAGAAAATCAAGAGCAATGGTGATATATATGCGGATTAGACACCAAAAAATAAACACTCAAAAAATGGCTACTATTTAAGGAATGTGTTTAGTGATGGCATCAGATTCCTAATTGATGGAGAAAGGTCTGGTGGCAAGAAATGCTGCTTCCAGGAGGTTGTGAAGTGTTTTCGCTTGACGATACCATTCTTGGGTGGTTGGTTTGGCCCATGTTCCTGTAACTCGAATCCTAGCCCGGTATATCCCATTTTAGTTTTTACACCAATGTGAACCTTACGCCTTTTTTACTCTCTGATCGAGGTTCTCGGCATTGAAAAATCTTCGTACACTGAATCACACGTGTATATGTTGACATTTAAGAGATATATAGTTAAGAAAATCAAGAGCAATGGTGATATATATGCAGATTAGACATCAAAAAATAAACACTCAAAAAATGGCTACAATTTAAGGAATGTGTTTAGTGACGGGATCAGATTTCTAATTGATGGAGAAAGGTCTGGTGGCAAGAAAAGCTGCTTCAAGGAGGTTGTCAAGTGTTTTCGCTCAACGATTCCATTCTTGGGTGGTTGGTTTGTCCCTTGTTCCTGTAACTTGAATCCTAGCCCGGTATATCTCATTTTAGTTTTACACCATTGTGAACCTTATGCCTTTGCATTGAAAAATGTACGTAAACTAAATCACACATGTATATGTTGACATTTAAGAGATATACAGTGAAGAAAATCAAGAGCAATGGTGATATATATGCGGATTAGACACCAAAAAATAAACATTCAAAAAATGGCTACAATTTAAGGAATGTGTTTAGTGACGGCATCAGATTCCTAATTAATGGAGAAAGGTCTGGCTGAAAGAAAAGCTGCTTCCAGGAGGTTATCAAGTGTTTTCGCTCGACGATTCCATTCTTGGGTTGTTGGTTTGGCCCTTGTTCCTGTAACTCGAATCCTAGCCCGGTATATCCCATTTAATTTTACACCATTGTGAACCTACGCATTTTTTACTCTCTGATCGAGGTTCTTGGCATTGATAAATCTTCGTAAACTAAATCACACCTATAGATGTTGACATTTAAGAGATATACTGTCAAGAAAATCAAGAGCATTGGTGACATATATGCGGATTAGATACCAAAAAATAAACACTCAAAAAAAGGCTACAATTTAAGGTATGTGTTTAGTGATGGCATCAGATTCCTAATTGATGGAGAAAGGTCTTTTGGTAAGAAAAGCTGCTTCCAGGAGGTTGTCAAGTGTTTTTGCTCGACGATTTCATTCTTGGGTGGTTGGTTTGGCCCTTGTTCCTGTAACTCGAATCCTAGCCCGGTATGTCCCATTTTAGTTTTACACCATTGTGAACCTTACGCCTTTTTTACTCTCTTATCGAGGTTCTCGACATTGATAAATCTTCACATACTAAATCACACCTATATATGTTGACATTTAAGAAATATACAGTCAAGAAAATCAAGACCAATGGTGATATATATGCGGATTAGATACTAAAAAATAAACACTCAAAAAACGGCTACAATTTAAGGTATGTGTTTAGTGACAGCATCAGATTCCTAGTTGATGGAGAAAGGTCTGGTGGTAAGAAAAGCTGCTTCTAGGAGGTTGTCAAGTGTTTTCGCTCAGAAATTCCATTCTTGGGTGTTTGGTATGGCCTTTGTTCCTGTAACTCGAATCCTAGCCAGGTATATCCCATTTTAGTTTTACACCATTGTGAACCTTACGCCTTTTTTACTCTCCGATCGAGGTTCTCGGCATTGAAAAATCTCCGTAAACAAAATCACACGTGTATATGTTGACATTTAGGAGACATACAGACAAGAAAATCAAGAGCAATGGTGATATATATGCGGATTAGATACCAAAAAATAAACACTAAAAAAATGGCTACAATTTAAGGTATGTGTTTAGTGACGGCATCAGATTCCTAATTGATGGAGAAAGGTCTGGTGGTAAGAAAAGCTGCTTCCAGGAGGTTGTCAAGTGTTTTCGCTCGACAATTCCATTCTTGGGTGTTTGGTTTGGCCTTTGTTCATGTAACTCGAATCCTAGCCCGGTATATCCCATTTTAGTTTTACACCATTGTGAACCTTACGCCTTTTTTACTCTCTGATCGAGGTTCTCGGCATTGAAAAATCTCCATAAACTAAATCACACGTGTATATGTTGACATTTAAGAGATATACAGTCAAGAAAATCAAGAGCAATGGTGATATATATGCGGATTAGAAACCTAAAAATAAACACTTAAAAAAGGCTACAATTTAAGGAAAGTGTTTAGTGACGGCATCAGATTCCTAATTGATGGAGAAAGGTATGGTGGCAAGAAAAGCTGCTTCCAGGAGGTTGTTAAGTGTTTTTGCTTGACGATTCCATTCTTGGGTATTTGGTTTGGCCCTTGTTCTTGTAACTCGAATCCTCGCCCGGTATATCCCATTTTTGTTTTACACCATTGTGAACCTTACGCCTTTTTTACTCTCTGATCGAGGTTCTCGGCATTGAAAAATCTCCGTAAACAAAATCGCACGTGTATTTGTTGACATTTAATAGATATACAGACAAGAAAATCAAGAGCAATGGTTATACATATGCGGATTAGACACCAAAAAATAAACACTCAAAAAATGGGTACAATTTAAGGAATGTGTTTAGTCACGGCATCAGATTCCTAATTGATGGAGAAAGGTCTAGTGGCAAGAAATGCTGCTTGCAGGAGGTTTTCAAGTATTTTCGCTCGATGATTCCATTCCTGGGTGGTTACTTTGACCCTTGTTCCTGTAACTCGAATCCTAGCCCGGTATATCCCATTTTAGTTTTACACCATTGTGAACCTTACGCCTTATTTACTTTCTGGTCGAGGTTCTCGGCATTGAAATATCTCCGTAAGCTAAATCAGACGTGTATATGTTGACATTTAAGAGATATAAAGTCAAGAAAATCAAGAGAAACGGTGATATATATGCGGATACGACACTAAAAAATAAACAATCAAAAAATGGCTAAAATTTAAGGAAATTGTTTAGTGATGGCATCAGATTCCTGATTGTTGGAGAAAGGTCTGGTGGCAAGAAAAACTTCTTCCAGGAGGTTGTCAAGTGTTTTTGCTCGACGATTCCATTATTGGGTGGTTGGTTTGGCCCTTGTTCCTGTAACTCGAATCCTAGCTCGGTATGTCCCATTTTAGTTTTACACCATTGTGAACCTTACGCCTTTTTTACTCTCTGATCGAGGTTATCGGCATTGACAAATCTCCATAAACTAAATCATACGTGTATATGAGTACATTTAAGAGATATACAGTCAAAAAAATCAAAAGCAATGGTGATATATATGCGGATTAGAAACCAAAAAATAAACACTTAAAAAATGGCTACAATTTAAGGAATGTGTTTAGTGACGACATCAGATTCCTAATTGATGGAGAAAGGTCTGGTGGCAAGAAAAGCTGCTTCCAGGAGGTTTTCAAGTGTTTTCGCTCGACGATTCCATTCTTGGGTGTTTGGTTTGGCCCTTGTTCCTGTTACTCGAATTCTAGCCCGGTATATCTCATTTTAGTTTTACACCATTGTGAACCTTACGCCTTTTTTACTCTCTGATCGAGGTTCTCGGCATTTAAAAATCTTCGTAAACAAAATCACACGTGTATATGTTGACATTTAAGAGATATACAGTCAAGAAAATCAAGAGCAATGGTGATACATATGCGGATTAGACACCAAAAAATAAACACTCAAAAAATGGCTATAATTTAAGGAATATGTTTAGTGACAACATCAGATTCCTAATTGATGGAGAAAGGTCTGGTGGCAAGAAAAGGTGCTTGCAGGAGGTTTTCAAGTATTTTCGCTCGACGATTCCATTCCTGGGTGGTTACTTTGACCCTTGTTCCTGTAACTCGAATCCTAGCCCGGTATATCCCATTTTAGTTTTACACCATTGTGAACCTTACGCCTTATTTACACTATGATCGAGGTTCTCGGCATTGAAAAATCTACGTAAACTAAATCAAACGTGTATATGTTGACATTTAAGAGATATACAGTCAAGAAAACCAATAGAAATGGTGATATATATGCAGATTAGACACCAAAATATAAACACTCAAAAAATGGCTACAATTAAGGAATGTGTTTACTGACGGCATCAGATTCCTTAATGATGGAGAAAGGTCTGCTGGCAAGAAAATCTACTTCCAGGAGGTTGTCAAGTGTTTTCGCTCAACGATTCCATTCTTTGGTGGTTGGTTTGGCCCTAGTTCCTGTAACTCGAATACTATCCCGGTTTATCCCATTTTAGTTTTACACCATTGTGAACCTTACGCCTTTTTTACTCTCTGATCGAGGTTCTCGACATTGAAAAATCTTCGTAAACTAAATTACACGTGTATATGTTGACATCTAAGAGATATACCGTTAAGAAAATCAAGAGCAATGGGGATATATATGCGGATTAGACACCAAAAATAAACACTCAAAAATGGCTACAATTTAAGGAATGTGTTTAGCGACGGCATCAGATTCCTGATTGTTGGAGAAAGGTCTGGTGGCAAGAAAAGCTGCTTCCAGGAGGTTGTCAAGTGTTTTTTCTCAACGATTCCATTGTTGGGTGGTTGGTTTGGCCCTTGTTCCTGTAACTCGAATCCTAGCCCGGTATATCCCATTTTAGTTTTACACCACTGTTAACCTTACGCCTTTTTTACTCTCAGATCGAGTTTCTTGGCATTGAAAAATCTTCGTAAACTAAATCACACGTGTATATGTTGACATTTAAGATACATACAGTCAAGAAAATCAAGAGCAATGGTGATTTATATGCCAGTTAGACACCAAAAAATAAACACTCAAAAAATGACCACAATTTAAGGAATGTGCTTAGTGACGACATCAGAATCTTAATTGATGGTGAATGCTCTGGTGGCAAGAAAAGCTTCTTCCAGGAGGTTGTTAAGTGTTTTCGCTCGATGATTCCATTCGTGGGTGGTTGGTTTGGCCGTTGTTCCTGTAACTCGAATCCTAGCCCGGTATATCCCACTTTAGATGTACACCATTGTGAACCTTACGCCTTTTTTACTCTCTAATCGAGGTTCTCGGCATTGAAAAATCTTCGTAAACTAAATCACACGTGTATATGTTGACATTTAAGAGATATATAGTCAAGAAAATCTAGAGCAATGGTGATATATATGCGGATTAGACACCAAAAAACAAACACTCAAAAAATGGCTACAATTTAAGGTATGTGTTTAGTGACGGCATCAGATTCCTAATTGATGGAGAAAGGTTCGGTGGCAAGAAAAGCTACTTCTAGGAGGTTATCAAGTGTTTTCGCTCGACGATTCAATTCTTGAGTGGTTGGTTTGTCCCTAGTTCCTGTAACTCGAATCCTAGCCCGGTATATCCCATTTTAGTTTTACACCATTGTGAACCTTACGCCTTTTTTACTCTCTGATCGAGGTTCTCGGCATTGAAAAATCTTCATAAACTAAATCACACGTGTATATGTTGACATTTAAGATACATACAGTCAAGAAAATCAAGAGCAATGGTGATTTATATGCCGATTAGACACCAAAAAAGAAACACTCAAAAAATAGCTACAATTTAAGGAATGTGTTTAGTGACACCATCAGATTCCTTATTGATGGAGAAAGGTCTGGTGGCAAGAAAAGCTGTTTCCAGGAGGTGGTCAAGTGTTTTTGCTCGACGATTCCATTCTTGGGTTGTTGGTTTGGCCCTTATTCCTTTAACTCGAATCCTTGCCTGGTATATCTCATTTTAGTTTTACACCATTGTGAACCTTACGCCTTTTTTACTCTCTGATCGAGGTTCTCGGCATTGAAAAATCTTCGTAAATTAAATGACACGTGTATATGTTGACATTTAAGAGATATATAGTCAAGAAAATCAAGAGCAATGGTGATATATATGCGGATTAGACACCAAAAAACAAACACTCAAAAAATGGCTACAATTTAAGGTATGTGTTTAGTGACGGCATCAGATTCCTAATTGATGGAGAAAGGTTCGGTGGCAAGAAAAGCTACTTCTAGGAGGTTATCAAGTGTTTTCGCTCGACGATTCAATTCTTGAGTGGTTGGTTTGTCCCTAGTTCCTGTAACTCGAATCCTAGCCCGGTATATCCCATTTTAGTTTTACACCATTGTGAACCTTACGCCTTTTTTACTCTCTGATCGAGGTTCTCGGCATTGAAAAATCTTCATAAACTAAATCACACGTGTATATGTTGACATTTAAGATACATACAGTCAAGAAAATCAAGAGCAATGGTGATTTATATGCCGATTAGACACCAAAAAAGAAACACTCAAAAAATAGCTACAATTTAAGGAATGTGTTTAGTGACACCATCAGATTCCTTATTGATGGAGAAAGGTCTGGTGGCAAGAAAAGCTGCTTCCAGGAGGTGGTCAAGTGTTTTTGCTCGACGATTCCATTCTTGGGTTGTTGGTTTGGCCCTTATTCCTTTAACTCGAATCCTTGCCTGGTATATCTCATTTTAGTTTTACACCATTGTGAACCTTACGCCTTTTTTACTCTCTGATCGAGGTTCTCGGCATTGAAAAATCTTCGTAAATTAAATGACACGTGTATATGTTGACATTTAAGAGATATATAGTCAAGAAAATCAAGAGCAATGGTGATATATATGCGGATTAGACACCAAAAAACAAACACTCAAAAAATGGCTACAATTTAAGGTATGTGTTTAGTGACGGCATCAGATTCCTAATTGATGGAGAAAGGTTCGGTGGCAAGAAAAGCTACTTCTAGGAGGTTATCAAGTGTTTTCGCTCGACGATTCCATTCTTGAGTGGTTGGTTTGGCCCTAGTTCCTGTAACTCGAATCCTAGCCCGGTATATCCCATTTTAGTTTTACACCATTGTGAACCTTACGCCTTTTTTACTCTCTGATCGAGGTTCTCGGCATTGAAAAATCTTCTTAAACTAAATCACACGTGTATATGTTGACATTTAAGAGATATACAGTCAAGAAAATCAAGAGCAATGGTGATATATATGCGGATTAGACAGCGGAAAACAAACACTCAAAAAATGGCTACAATTTAAGGAATGCGTTTCGTGACGGCATCAGATTCCTAATTGATGGAGAAAGGTCTGGTGGCAAGAAAAGCTGCTTCAAGGAGGTTGTCAAGTGTTTTCGCTCGACGATTCCATTCTTGGGTGGGTGGTTTGGCCCTTGTTCCTGTAACTCGAATCCTAGCCCGATATATCCCATAGTTTTACACCATTGTGAATCTTACGCCTTTTTTACTCTCTGATCGAGGTACTCGTCATTGAAAAATCTTCGTCAACTAAATCACACGTGTATATGTTGACATTTAAGAGATATACAGTCAAGAAAATTAAGAGCAATGGTGTTATATATGCGGATTAGACACCATAAAATAAACACTCAAAAAACGGCTACAATTTAAGGAATGTGTTTAGTGACGGCATCAGATTCCTAATTGATGGAGAAAGGTCTGGTGGGAGGAAAAGCTGTTTCCAGGAGGTTGGTTTGGCCCTTGTTCCTATAACTCAAATCCTGGCCCACTATATCACATTTTAGTTTTACACCATTGTGAACCTTACGCCTTTTTTAATCTCTGATCGAGCTTCTCGGCATTGAAAAATCTTCGTAAACTAAATCGCACGTGTATATATTGACATTTAAGAGATATACAGTCAAGAATATCAAGATCAATGGTGATATATATGCGGATTAGACACCATAAAATAAAAACTCAAAAATGGATACAATTTAAGGAATGTTTTTAGTGACGGCATCAGATTCCTAATTGATGGAGAAAGGTCTGGTGGCAAGAAAAACTGCTTCCAGGCGGTGGTCAAGTGTTTTCGCTCGACGATTCCATTCTTGGGTGGTTGGTTTGGCCCTTGTTCCTGTAACTCGAATCCTAGCTCGGTATGTCCCATTTTAGTTTTGTCACACCCTGACTTTTGCGGAAGCGTGATTATGTGTGACTTGCTTAATATCATTGCATTCAATCATAACAGCAACTATGTGATAAAACTAAAGATGGTCATCCATTGAATAAGTTTAAAAACATAACAACATTGCCTTGAAACATAGGCTTCAAATTCGAGTACAAACCATGCAACACGTTTAAGAGTTCACAAGGACTCGACAAAAGACATTACATAAAACCAGGCTTTCGAAGATGTGTCTTGTCCAAGATAAGACACACCACCAAAACCCTAAGACACCGGATGACATCTTTTATTCTCAACATAACTTGAAACATCCATACGCCCGCCAGGTCCACTTTTAATTCCCTGAAATACATGCAGTTTGAAAACATCAACAAAAGTTGAGCGAGTTCTTGTGTTAGTTTGTGTGTATGAATAAAACCCTTGTAATCATTGTATGTATGTATGTTTTGTAAACCCCGGTATGAAAGCAAAAAAGGAAACAGATCAATTAATGGTTTGCAAGGCCATTAACATGAGTGCAACAGCGTAGGAAGGCTCAAACCTAGCAGATTTTGTACCAGGCCTCCGGCTGTAAGACATAGTCACCTCATGGGCCAATCCCCGGTCCTCATGATTGTGGGCTCGCTACACCCAAATAGATCTATCACTCATGTCCCTCGGTCCTAACACGAGGATTAATGGTCTTAGAAGTGCGCCTACCCATTCACATGATCTACTGTGCATTCCATAGCTAACCATACCAATTGTAATTGTTTGTAAACATTTTGTAACACGTACTTCACCCCGAAGTTATAAAACAAAACAGTAAAAAGAAAATGGGGGGACATGAACTCACAGTCTTGCGTTCTTCGTAAACACCGTAACTCAAAGCTTCTTCGGATATAAACGACTACCTACAACGTACTAAGATCCATTAGATGAGCGGGTCGTGCCTTGATTTTGTATTAGTTAATGTCTTTGAGTTACGTTTCTTTATAAGTTATATAATTATTTGTTAAAATAGTAAATATTTTAACTTAAATTATATTTATTAAATTTTGGAATAATCGTTAAAACAATATATTTTAACTTGATACTTTTCAAGTATTTATACATGTATCTCCTTCCCAAGGATGGGTGTATTTGTATTCTTATACTTGTATATTTTTGCCATGTATTTGAGTCGTATTCCGGTGTGTATTTATACGTACGAAAATACGTATTTTCTTGTAATTGTTAAGTATTCTTATACTTAATTTTGTATAAGTTTTTCCGGAATAATATTTCTAGTAAAAATACTCTAATATATATTTCCAAAATATATATATTTTTAGAGGAAATATTACTTAGAAAAATTATTCATAATTTTTCCCTTGGCAAAAATATTTGTATTTTCATATAAGTTCCAAAAATGATATATTTTCAAGTCTAACTTAGAAAATATATATATATAACCCATTTTTCATCCAAAAATAATATTTCAAGTTTACTTGAGAAAATATATATTCCTTCCAAAAATATTATATCTTCTAATAATCCCAAGAAAATATATATATTTTTATCCACCCAAAATAATATATTTTCTTCTTGTCAAAAATATGATATAAATTGTAATAATTGTAAAAATCAAATTTTTGTTTCCTTGATGTCCAAAATATTATTTAGCAAAAACATATTTGCGAATAAATTTTCCGGAATATTTTTGTGGGTTATATTCCTTTGTTCGGTTTCACCAATATTTTGTGCATTCTTTGTATATTTATCCCTTAGAATTTTGGTAACATTTTGGATTGTAATTTTTGGTATTTTGATGAGTTATATTATTTCAAGTCCTAAAATAATATTACTAATACACATAATATACAAATAATCACACACATAGTGCCTTCTAAATATATATTTCCTAAATACATATTTAGTCACTTTTATTTATAAAAATTAACCTCCAATATTTATAATTTTGTAACACAAATTATGGCAAACTTTATGTGAAAAATCCATGGTTTGAAATACACTTGTAAATATTTGTTTAGAAATATTTTTCTAAGTGTTTAATTTTTAGAAAATTTTTGCTATAGTTTCCCCTAAAAATGGAGGTTTCCATACCTTGAAGGTATATCATTTTCTTTTGTAAATCATCACAATCAATCAACAACAAACAATCTTTACTTACCAATTTTTGCCAAAAAGAAGCATAAATTACTCCTTCATGAACTTGAAAATTTATAAAAATTTGTAGTAACTTACTAGTGTATTTAGTAAGTCTTGTTACCCTTTAAAGTGTGGTTGATTATTTAAAAACATCATTTTTAAAGAATCTAGATCTTTACAACTTACAATCTTATTTTCCAAAAATGTTTCTTTATGGATTTTTCTTGTTACATAAGTGTTTCTACACTTGTTTAACCCTTAAAAATGAGGTTTATTTATTTAAGAACCAAGATTTAGTAAAACTTGTATTTTTAACTTGGTTTCTTGGAAAATCACTTTTGAAGTTTTAGATCTACAAGACTTACATTTGATTTTAATCATTATTTCACAAGAACACATTATATTCTTTCAAGTTCATGCTTTATGTGAGGATGATTCATTAAACTCTAACATGTTCATCCTCTCATCTTGCTAGATTATGCTTTTAATCATTGTGACAATCCGAACTTTCAAGGTTAGTGTTTCTCGATTCCTCGACCCCTAGCTTGCATGGATACGTTTTACACTCCACTATTTATTATCTAAAAACATGTTGCATTAAATTCTAATGGGTTTGGGGATTTCAATTACAACAATTAGATAAATCACATTACATATTACGTTTTGTATCAAGCCTCATTGGACAAATCACATCATCGGCCCACACTTAAATCCGGCCCACACCCCTTGAGCCATCATCCGTGACTTACGTATATCTTTAGATATTCTGTTTATCTTTGAAGGATCGCAACATCACAACAAACCCTAGCATTCTTCATCCTCTCCTTTGGAACCAACGGTGATCATCATCATCCGAAGCACTTCTTCCTCGCACCTAGGCACCTGGTATTTCGGGTTAGTATGTTCATTACATATTCATGCAGTTCTGTCGAGTATGTGTGTGAGTATGTTTCGATTCATCTTGTGTCGCAAATTATACAAAGAATAACCTCAATTGTAGGAAGTGATTATGTGAATTATTATCAATATGTATGCTTGTTTGCAATGTGTTTGTTAAATACTTTAAATCGACAAGGAGTGGTGGCGTTATGTTCATGGTGTTATGTCCGATTGCATGTATGTTTAGGATGATTATGTGTGATTAATGCCTAATTGGTTAGTATATTAAACCCTTGTATTAATTTGTTTTTGGTTCTTGTCAATGGCATGAACATATTATTAAGGGTGATAATATGTGATGATGATTATACGGTTATATGATGAATATATAAATAATCGATTAGCATGCTGATTACTAATAGGGTTACATGTGTTTGTGATTATAATTGATATGATTGCATGACTAGATTGTTCAACATTAATGAATAAACTTGCAAACCCACTACACAAATCGGTCCAATAACATGTAAGTATGAACCGTTGTCGGCCCTGATTGCATTTATTGTCAAGAGGTTTGTTCCTTATCATGTCAAATTTATGACATTAGATGTCAGGCTTTCATGTGATTTTATCGGCCCAAGACCAAATCAGATTTGCATGTGATTTATTATGGCGACCCAATAGGATTAAGGTGGGTATTTGTTGATTTCGGCCCAATGAGATAATAATATGAATATGGTTGTCGGCCATTATAAAATATAGGTCCACTTAAAATTCCTTGAATATTGATATGCATGTGAAGTTTCAAAAGGTATTGGCTCAGTAAGATTGAAATAGCAATTGCGTGTTATCATTCTAAATTGTCGGCCGGCTTTAATTTCCAACATATGATCACATAAGTGTTGGTCCAATAGAAATTAAAAGAGTCATTGTTAATTGTCAATAGTCGTCGATCTAATACAATTGTTTCATTCAAGTTTGCATGTGATCATCATTATCTATAACCTTTGACCATTAATAGTATGCATGTATTGAAAATTTATCTGCGATTTGTCGGCCACACAATATCTGTTTGCAACGGTTAATGAGTTCATGTGAAATATGAACCGGTGATGTAAATGTGTATATAACATGAATACCAGTTATGTGATAACAATAAATAACCAATGTACGTGAGTAATTGTTACGACTAGTCATATGTTTTGTGTTTCTGGTACATCACTGGATTGATGGTGTATGTAATAATTGTGTGCTACATGTGTAATATGTATATGGAATTTGTGATTAAGTGTTACGAAGCTGACAGTTATTAGTAACTATGCTAGGATTTGGTTGACCAACTGTAAACGTAATCAAGTAACTAATCATACCGAGCAAACCGAAGTGAGTTCACACTCCTAAGGCATGGGATTCCCGGTTGGTTGGGAATGAGATTGAATAACTACTCGTACTATCATTACTATTAAACTACTTTTCGCTGTCCTCGGGTTGGGAAGGGCACGTACGTAAAACCTACATACACTCATACTTACTACTGTCCTCTGATTGAAGGGCACGTACGTAAAACCTACGTACACTCATACTCGCTACGGTCCTTGGATCAAGAAAGGCACGTACATACACGACTAGTCTAGTAACATACAACATGGGAAGCCCCCACTATTCATCGCAAACATGTTCGGGGAACCACGATACGGATTAATACGATACACATGGGAAGCCCCCACTAATCTTCGCAAACATGTCTGGGAGACCGCGATACGAATTAATATGATACATGGTTTACAAAATGAACATATGATTTACGAAACGAATGCAATAACTAAAAAACCAACTGTGAACTCGCTCAACTTTGTTGTTGACTCGTTGTTACATGCCTTGCAGGTCGTTAGGTACTCATGGAGCTTGCACATAGAGGCGCGGTCGTTGTGGGACATGGCAGTGTGTACCATGCTAAAAAAATTACTTTATTTCGTACTTCATACTTACATTTTGCTTCCGCTAAACACTTAACTACGTTTTTGATTTGAAACACCTTTCATATTGTGTGGTTGAATTTTACTTACTTGTTATGTTCAATATGATTGGTGGCTTGATCCTGGTCAGTCACGCCTCCAAGCGGTGATACTCCGCGTGTGGATTTTGGGGGTGTGACAGATTGGTATCAGAGCCATTGGTTATAGTGAACTTGGTTTTAATAAGGGAAAAAGGTTTTTGTTAAAACCAGACTATAACCTGAACAATGCTCAACGATCCACAACGACGCTTCGCTCCACGTGCAAGACTCGACATTCTAGGTGATATGATTTATGTTTACATTGCCTACTTGCTAGATTACATAGAACTTTGCTCATGGTATGCTTAGATAAACGTAACAACTATTGTTTGAAAACACGTGTGTGCTTACTCTCTCCTGTCATCGCATTTTCGCGAACCTCTCTCACTCATGTTTCCTTTGATAAGAAGATCATGAATGGACGCGGTAACCTAACTCAAGCCCAGTTGGCGGCTTTGATCACTAAACAAGTTACTGTAGCACTCGCAGCTGCCCAGGCAGGAGGTCAGAACGCCCAGCCACCTGTGTGCACGTTCAAGACTTTTATGGACTGTCGTCCTAGTATTTTCAGTGGCACTGAAGGGGCCATTGGACTCCTCCACTGGTTCGAGAAGCTCGAATCGGTCTTCAAAATGTGTGAATGCCCTGAGGCTCGTAGGGTGAAGTATGCCACTTGTACTCTTAAAGGTGCTGCGTTGACTTGGTGGAACGCGCAAGTTCAAATGTTAGGGCTGGCAGCTGCAAACGCCACCCCATGGAACAACTTCAAGGAACTGATCAAACGTGAATACTATAATCGTGATGACATCCACAAGCTGGAAGTGGAGTTCTTCAACCTGAAGATGACGGGGTCAGAGATAGAGGCGTATACGAAACGATCCAATGAACTGGCAGTGTTATGTCCAACTATGGTGGATCCTCCCATCAAACGCATCGAGCTGTACCTCAAAGGCTTAGTACCAGAGATTCAAAGCCATGTAACTGCTGCTAACCTTGCTACCATCCAGGATGTTACTCGTCTTGCTCATCGTCTCACAGACCAGGCAGTGGAACAGAACAGGCTGCCTAAGCGTATAGGTGCTACTACTACTACTACTTCTGCTACTCCCAGTGATAACAAACGAAAATGGGATGGAGCCTCCAGCAAGGGTTCGACTACAGTTCAGTCCCAGGCCCAGCAGCGAAAAATTGATGACTATCAGAGCCCTGGTCAGCAATCTTTTGGTAGTCAAGGGCAGGGTGGATATCGAGGAAACCTCCCGAAGTGCAACCAATGCAACAGACACCACAATGGTCAGTGCAACAAGGGTCGTTGTCAGAGGTGTCTCAAGGTGGGTCATGAAGCTAAGGATTGCAGGAGCTCACGACCTGCGAATCGGAACCATCAACAACAACCACCAGCTCCACAGAACCAGCAGCAGCAACAGCGGGGCAACAGGGGATGTTTTCAGTGTGGTGCTGAAGGTCACTTCAAGTGGAACTGCCCCCAGTTAAACCAGAATCAGAACAACAACAATAATAATCAGGGAAATGTGAATAACAACGGGGGTAATAACGACGGCAATGGTGCCAGGGGTCGAGCGTTCGTGATTGGTCAGGGTGACGCAAGGAATGATCCTAACGTGGTGATGGGTAAATTTCTTCTTGACAACTTTTATGTTACTGTTTTATTTGATTCGGGTGCCGACACCAGTTATGTGTCTCTAAAAGTTAGTCAAATGCTTAAACGCACACCAACTCCCTTAAACACCAAGCATGCCGTAGAGTTAGCAAACGGTAAAAGCCTAGAAGCCACACACATAGTTAAGGGTTGTAATCTCGTCTTAGCTGGTCAGACTTTCTCCATCAACCATATTTCTATAGTCTTGGGTAGTTTCGACATCGTCATTGGGATGGATTGGTTATCCCAACAGCAAGCAGAGATCCTTTGCAAAGAGAAGATTGTTCGTATTCCCCGTTCTGGTAAAGAAGCTCTCGTGATCCAAGGCGATAATAGTGGTGCTGTTGTGGGCATCATCTCCTTTCTTAAGGCCCAGAAGTGTTTGCGAAAGGGCCACACTGCTATTTTAGCACTCGTTACTAACGCACCAACGAAAGAGAAGAAGATAGAGCATATTCCAGTTGTACGTGACTTTCCTCAAGTGTTTCCCGAGGAATTACCTGGTCTACCGCCTCATCGCCAGGTCGAATTTCAAATCGAGCTATCTCCTGGAGCAGCACCCATAGCTCGAGCACCTTATCGCTTAGCTCCAACCGAACTGGAAGAACTGTCTAAGCAATTGCAAGAACTCTTGGAAAAGGGTTTCATTCGTCCTAGCTCTTCGCCCTGGGGAGCTCCAGTATTATTTGTGAAGAAGAAAGACGGTACTTTCCACATGTGCATAGATTACCGCGAATTAAACAAAGTGACCGCGAAGAACCGCTATCCTCTTCCACGCATTGATGACTTATTCGACCAGTTGCAAGGGTCGAGCTTCTATTCGAAGATTGATCTGAGATCAGGCTACCATCAACTGAGAGTCCGGGACAAGGACGTCTCCAAAACAGCATTCAGAACTCGCTACGGGCACTACGAGTTTCTGGTCATGCCATTCGGGTTAACAAACGCGCCTGCAGTCTTCATGGATCTTATGAACAGAGTGTGCAAGCCTTACTTGGATAAGTTTGTAATTGTATTCATCGACGAAATTCTGATCTACTCTAAGAGTCCGTAGGAACACGAGCATCATCTACGGCTTATCTTAGAACTCCTTTGAAACAGAACAGTTGTACGCCAAGTTTTTGAAATGTGACTTTTGGCTTTGTGAAGTCCACTTTCTATGCCACGTGTTAAACAAGGATGGGATTCATATTGATCCATCCAAGGTAGACTCAATCAAGAACTGGCCTGAACCGCGTACACCAACAGAAATCCACCAATTCTTGGGTTTGGCGGGCTATTACAGAAGGTTCATCAAAGACTTCTCAAAAATTGCGCAGCCGCTTACGCTACTAACTCAAAAGGGTGTCACCTATCTTTGGGGTGATGCTCAAGGATCAGCAGTCCAACATCTGAAGAATAGACTTTGTAGCGCACCTATTCTTTCATTGCCTGAAGGCACAGACGATTTTGTGGTTTATTGTGATGCATCAATTCAAGGTCTGGGTTGTGTATTGATGCAACGGGATAAGGTCATTGCTTACGCCTCGCGCCAACTTAAGATTCACGAAAGAAATTACACTACACACGATTTGGAGTTGGGAGCTGTTGTTTTCGCAGTCAAGATATGGAGACATTACCTGTACGGTACCAAGTGCACCATCTACACCGATCACAGGAGTCTCGAGCATATCTTCAAACAGAAGGAGTTGAACATGCGACAACGTCGATGGGTCGAGCTATTGAATGATTACGAATGTGCCATCAAGTACCATCCGGGCAAAGCCAATGTTGTGGCCGACGCCCTCAATCTAAAGGATACTACACCTAGACGCGTACGTGCTTTACAACTCACTATCCAATCTAGTCTTCCTGCACAGATACGAGATGCTCAGGTAGAAGCATTGAAACCAGAAAACGTCAGGGCTGAAGCCCTACGCGGCTCAAGGCAACGGTTAGAACAAAAGGAAGACGGCGCCTACTACGTAACAGGACGCATCTGGGTTCCACTCTATGGCAATTTACGAGAACTTGTAATGGATGAAGCACATAAGTCTCGCTACTCAGTACATCCTGGTTCAGATAAGATGTACCACGATCTCAGAACTACGTATTGGTGGCCTAGCATGAAAGCTCACATAGCAACTTACGTTAGCAAATGTTTGACTTGTGCGAGAGTCAAGACAGAATACCAGAAACCATCAGGCCTACTCCAACAACCAGAGATTCCACAATGGAAATGGGAGAAAATTTCCATGGATTTTGTTACTGGCCTGCCTAGATCTCAACGTGTAAATGATACTATTTGGGTGATCGTGGATCAGCTCACAAAGTCTGCATACTTTTTGGCTATTAAGGAAACGGATAAGTTCTCCACTCTAGCAGACGTCTACCTTAAGGAAGTTGTCTCGAGGCACGGGGTGCCAACCTCTATTATTTCCGATCGTGATGCACGTTTTACTTCTAAACTGTGGCAAGGAATGCATAAATCTTTTGGCTCTCGATTAGACATGAGCACAACTTATCACCCGCAAACGGATGGGCAGTCTGAAAGCACCATCCAAACTCTTGAAGACATGCTTCGTGCATGTGTAATCGATTTTGGCAACGAGTGGGAAAAACATCTCCCTATAGTGGAGTTTTCGTATAATAACAGTTATCACACTAGCATTCAAGCCCCTCCGTTTGAGGCACTATACGGGTGTAAGTGCCGATCACCTCTTTGTTGGGCAGAAGTTGGCGACAGCCAAATCACTGGCCCAGAACTCGTAGTTGATACTACAGAAAGGATTGCTCAGATACGACAACGTATGGCGGCAGCTCGTGACCGTCAGAAAAGCTACGCTGATAAGCGCTTGAAATCACTCGAGTTCCAAGTTGGGGATCGAGTGCTACTCAAAGTCTCACCCTGGAAGGGTGTGGTTCGCTTTGGAAAAAGGGGCAAACTCAATCCGCGATACGTCGGACCATTCGAGATAATAGAGAAATAGGCAAAGTGGCCTACAAACTAAACCTGCCCGTAGAACTCAGTGCAGTTCACAACGTTTTTCACGTGTCAAATCTGAAGAAGTGTCTTTTAGATGAGACCCTCATAGTTCCTTTGAAGGAGCTCACTATCGACGATCAGTTGCGATTCGTCGAGGAACCAGTTGAAATCACAGACCGAGACATTAAGGTTCTCAAGCGCACCAGGATACCTATTGTTCGAGTTCGTTGGAACTCCCGTCGTGGCCCAGAGGTTACCTGGGAACGAGAGAACCAAATGAAACACACATATTCCCATTGTTCGAGAACAATGAAACCACTACTGAGGCTGAAGCTACTGTGGAATTTCGGGACGAAATTCCAAACCAACGGGGGAATGATGCGACACCCCAGGAAAACCAGGAAAAACCATGCAACCTAACTAGCTTCCTCAGTAACTACGTACTAAAATTTAGGGACGAAATTTCTTTCAAGTTGGGGATGATGTGACAATCTGAACTTTCAAGGTTAGTGTTTCTCGATTCCTCGACCCCTAGCTTGCATGGATACGTTTTACACTCCACTATTTATTATCTAAAAACATGTTGCATTAAATTCTAATGGGTTTGGGGATTTCAACTACAACAATTAGATAAATCACATTACATATTACGTTTTGTATCAAGCCCCATTAGACAAATCATATCATCGGCCCACACTTAAATCCGGCCCACACCCTTTGAGCCATCATCCGTGACTTACATATATCTTTAGATATTCTGTTTGTCTTTAAAGGATCGCAACATCACAACAAACCCTAGCATTCTTCATCCTCTCCTTTGGAACCAACGGTGATCATCATCATCCGAAGCACTTCTTCCTCGCACCTAGGCACTTGGTATTTCGGGTTAGTATGTTCATTACGTATTCATGCAGTTCTGTCGAGTATGTGTGTGAGTATGTTTCGATTCATCTTGTGTCGCAAATTATACAAAGAATAACCTCAATTGTAGGAAGTGATTATGTGAATTATTATCAATATGTATGCTTGTTTGCAACGTGTTTGTTGAATACTTTAAATCGACAAGGAGTGGTGGCGTTATGTTCATGGTGTTATGTCCGATTGCATGTATGTTTAGGATGATTATGTGTGATTAATGCCTAATTGGTTAGTATATTAAACCCTTGTATTAATTTGTTTTTGGTTCTTGTCAATGGCATGAACATATTATTAAGGGTGATAATATGTGATGATGATTATACGGTTATATGATGAATATATAAATAATCGATTAGCATGCTGATTACTAATACGGTTACATGTGTTTGTGATTATAATTGATATGATTGCATGACTAGATTGTTCAACATTAATGAATAAACTTGCAAACCCACTACACAAATCGGTCCAATAACATGTAAGTATGAACCGTTGTCGGCCCTGATTGCATTTATTGTCATGAGGTTTGTTCCTTATCATGTCAAATTTATGACTTTAGATGTCAGGCTTTCATGTGATTTTATCGGCCCAAGACCTTATCAGATTTGCATGTGATTTATTATGGCGGACCAATAGGATTAAGGTGGGTATTTGTTGACTTCGGCCCAATGAGATAATAATATGAATATGGTTGTCGGCCATTATAAAATATAGGTCCACTTAAAATTCCTTGAATATTGATATGCATGTGAAGTTTCAAAAGGTATTGGCTCAGTATGATTGAAATAGCAATTGCGTGTTATCATTCTAAATTGTCGGCCGACTTTAATTTCCAACGTATGATCACATAAGTGTTGGTCCAATAGAAATTAAAAGAGTCATTGTTAATTGTCAATAGTCGTCGATCTAATACAATTGTTTCATTCAAGTTTGCATGTGATCATCATTATCTATAACCTTTGACCATTAATAGTATGCATGTATTGAAAATTTATCTGCGATTTGTCGGCCATACAATATCTGTTTGCAACGGTTAATGAGTTTATGTGAAATATGAATCGGTGATGTAAATGTGTATACAACATGAATACCAGTTATGTGATAACAATAAATAACCAATGTACGTGAGTAATTGTTACGACTAGTCATATGTTTTGTGTTTCTGGTACATCACTGGATTGATGGTGTATGTAATACTTGTGTGCTACATGTGTAATATGTATATGGAATTTGTGATTAAGTGTTACGAAGCTGACAGTTATTAGTAACTATGCTAGGATTTGGTTGACCAACTGTAAACGTAATCAAGTAACTAATCATACCGAGCAAACCGAAGTGAGTTCCCACTCCTAAGGCATGGGATTCCCGGTGGGTTGGGAATGGGATTGAATAACTACTCGTATTATCGTTACTATTAAACTACTTTTCATTGTCCTCGGGTTGGGAAGGGCACGTACGTAAAACCTACGTACACTCATACTTACTACTGTCCTCAGATTGAAGGGCACGTACCTAAAACGTACGTACACTCATACTCGCTACGGTCCTTGGATCAAGAAGGGCACGTACCTACACGACTAGTCTAGTAACATACAACATGGGAAGCCCCCACTATTCATCGCAAACATGTTCGAGGAACCGCGGTACGGATTAATACGATACACATGGGAAGCCCCCACTAATCTTCGCAAACATGTCTGGGAGACCGCGATACGAATTAATACGATACATGGTTTACAAAATGAACATATGATTTACGAAACGAATGCGATAACTAAACAACCAACTGTGAACTCACTCAACTTTGTTGTTGACTCGTTGTTACATGCCTTGCAGGTCGTTAGGTACTCATGGAGCTTGCACATGTAGGCGTGGTCGTTGTGGGACATGGCAGTGTGTGCCATGCTAAAAAAACATTACTTTATTTCGTACTTAATACTTACATTGGGTTTTACAATTATGCTTCCGCTAAACACTTAACTTCGTTTTTTATTTGAAACACCTTTCATATTGTGTGGTTGAATTTTACTTACTTGTTATGTTCAATATGATTGGTGGCTTTATCCTGGTCAGTCACGCCTCCAAGCGGTGATACTCCGCGTGTGGATTTTGGGGGTGTGACAATCATGATCTAGCGAGATCATATGATGATCTACATCATTTTCATAAACAAACAATGATCAACAAGTAAATCAACACATAAAAAACATAGTTTCTTCATGATTTAAGCTTATGTTCAAGTTTTATTCTTGTGATTCTTAGTGTTCTTCATGATAATCAACATTTATCATTCTTTAACCACTTAAAATAGATGTAAAATGGAAGGATTAGTGTTCTTACCACTAGTTCAAGGCTAGGGATGATCAAGAGAAGAAATAGAGTGGATAAAAGCAAATGAAGAAGGTCCTTGAACTTCCGAAAGCTCCTAGCTTCCTTATGCACCTTTTGTCACCCTTGAGTATGCTTGGAATGTATGAGAGTTGATTGAAAGATGGTGGTGATGGTGGTTGTGGTTTCGGCCGAGAATAAGGCAATGGAAGAGAAAAAGAGTGTGTGTTTAAGTGTGTGAAAGATATGAGAGTTATGAACACACAAGGTTATACTTATAACCATTTTTAAGTTTTAAATCAAGGTTCTTATGCTCAAAAAGTGCCAACATGATCTAATTTTTAATTGAAAGAAAATCACAAGTGTGGGGGCCATGTTGGCCGTCCCATAGGTAGGGGTTAGTAGGCTTAGGTTGTAACTAACTTAGATTTCTAGGTTAGAATTCAAGTGTTTAGTTAGATACTTAGTTACTAGATATTTATATGGTGTGCTATGATGTTATGGGACCATAACTAGCTTGGTAATGTTAAAACAGTGCTTCTAGTGAGAATTTGGTGTTTCGGGTAGTGTCCGGTTGTTCGGTTAGTTACCGGTTCGTTAAGGTGCTAAACTATGCAGTTTAGTGTGCTTTATGTACCCTTTTGTGACACTTTTGATTCCCTACACTTAGGAAAGCATTCAGGACCATTTAACCATATTTCTGCATAATATAAGAGTGTTTAATTGCTGAATTTGCTGATTTTCTGCAGAATTCTGCAGTTGATGTGAGTTTTAGGCATTTTCCGGCACTTAAACTATCTCTAGGAAGGCAGTTTTGTGATCCTTACTTTCCTACACACTATACTAGTGTCATACTTGGTTTCTGCCTCATTCTGTGTCTCAACACATTGTCTGTCTATGTACTAAACTCCGTCAGCATTTTTCTTATTTGTCTGATAACTTATGCTAATTGTGTTTCATGCATCATTTGAGTCAATAAAGCTCTCATACAATAATGATATGTCATTTGCAATATGTGATGCATCAGAAAGCTGTTCAAGTCATTAATTGTGATGCAGCACAGTCATTAAGAACTAATTATGGTTTAATAGTTGTACGGATACCTGGAATTTTGACGGTTGTCACATTCTTCCCCTGTTAAGAAAATTTCAACCCGAAATTTTAAGCCTTACTACTGGCTGCAGGGGTGTTAGGGAATAAATGCGGGTATTTAGCTTTCATGCGGTCTTCACGCTCCCAAGTAAACTCTGGGCTGTGACGCACATTCCATCTAACCTTGACAAGCTTAACACTACTCCTACGAGTCTTGTTAACTTTCCAGTCAGTGACTTCAACGGGTTCTTCGGTAAAGTGGAGTGTGTCATCAATGTGAACTTCGTCAGCAGGAATGACCACTCTTTCTTGTGTTGGACTCTTCTTCAGATTAGATACATGGAATGTATCATGAGCACCATTGAGTTCTGCCGGTAGCTCCAACTTGTAAGCTACAGGACCAATCCTTTCCAGGATTTTGAACGGTCCGATAAATCGTGGGTCTAACTTACCACGCTTCCCAAATCCTTCCACACCTTTCCAAGGTGAGACTTTTAACAGAACCATATCACCCACTTCAAATTCCAAAGGTTTTTGTCTTTGGTCCGCGTAGCTCTTTTGTCGATCACGAGTCGCCTTGATGCGCTCTCGGATCTGCATGATCTTATCAGTTGTCTCTTGGACCAGTTCGGGACCAACTAGCTGTCTATCAAGTGCATCTGCCCAGCATAGTGGTGATCGACACTTGTGTCCGTAGAGAGCCTCGAATGGTGCAGCTTGAATGCTTGTATGATAGCTGTTGTTATAGGAGAACTCAACCAAAGGTAGGTGAGTGTTCAAACTGCCACCCAAGTCCATTACCCAAGCACGAAGCATATCAATAAAGCTCTCATGCAATAATGATATGTCATTTGCAATATGTGATGCTTATGTATGTATAATGCAATGATCAGAAAGCAGTTTAAGTCATTAATTGTGATGCAGCACAGTCATTAAGCACTAATTATGGATTAATAGTTGTATGGATACCTGGAATTTTGATAGTTGCCAAAAGTTTTACACCATTGTGAACCTTACGCCTTTTTTACTCATGCATCGAGTTTCTCGGCATTGAAAAACTTGTATATGTTGACATTTAAGAGATATACAGTCAAGAAAATTAAGAAAAATGGTGATATATATGCGGATTAGACACCAAAAAATAAACACTCAAAAAATGGATACAATTTAAGGAATGTGTTTAGTGACGGCATCAGATTCCTAATTTATGGAGAAAGGTCTGGTGGCAAGAAAAGTTGCTTCCTGGAGGTTGTTAAGGGTTCTCGCTCGACGATTCCATTCTTAGGTTGTTGGTTTGGCCCTTATTCCTGTAACTCGAATCCTAGCCCGGTATATCCAATTTTAGTTTTACACCATTGTGAACCTTACGCCTTTTTTACTCTCTGATCGAGGTTCTCGGCATCAAAAAATCTTCGTAAACTAAATCACACTTGTATACGTTGACATTTAAGAGATATACAGTCAAGAAAATCAAGAGCAATGGTTATATATATGCGGATTAGACACCAAAAAACAAACACTCAAAAAAATGGCAACAATTTAAGGAATGTGTTTAGTGATGGCATCAGATTCCTAATTGATGGAGAAAGGTCTGGTGGCAAGAAAAGCTGCTTCCAGGAGGTTTTCAAGTGTTTTCGCTCGACGATTCCATTCTTGGGTGGTTGGTTTGGCCATTGTTCCTGTGACTCGAATACTAGCCCGGTATATCCCATTTTAGTTTTACACCATTGTGAACCTTACGCCTTTTTTAGTCTCTGATCGAGGTTCTCGGCATTGAAAAAACTTTGTAAACTAAATCACACGTGTATATGTTGACATTTAAGAGATATACTGTAAAGAAAATCAAGAGCAATGGTGATATATATGCGGATGAGAAACCAAAAAACCAAAACTCAAAAAATGGCTACAATTTAAGAAATGTGTTTAGTGACTGCATCGGATTCCTAATTGATGGAGAAAGGTCTGTTAGCAAGAAAAGCTGCTTCCAAGAGGTTGTCAAGTGTTTTCTCTCGATGATTCTATTCTTGGGTGGTTGGTTTGGCCCTTGTTCCAGTAACTCGAATCCTATCCCGGTACATCCCATTTTAGTTTTACACCATTGTGAACCTTACGCCTTTTTTAATCTCTGATCGAGGTTCTCGACAAGGAAAAATCTTCGTAAACTAAATCACACGTGTATATGTTGACACTTTAGAGATATACAGTCAAGAAAATCAACAGCATTGGTGATATATATGTGGATTAAACACAGAAAACAAACACTCAAAAATTGGCTACAATTTAAGGAATGTGTTTAGTGACGGCATCAGATTCCTAATTGACGGAGAAAGGTCTGGTGGCAAGAAAAGCTGCATCCAGGAGGTTGTCCAGTGTTTTCGCTCAACAATTCCATTCTTGGGTGGTTGGTTTGCCCCCTTTCCTGTAACTCAAATCCTAGCCCGGTATATCCCATTTTAGTTTTACACCATTGTTAACCATACGCCTTTATTACTCTCTGATCGAGGTTCTTGGCATTGAAAAATCTTCGTAAACTAAATCACACGTGTATATGTTGACATTTAAGACATATACTGTCAAGAAAATCAAGAGCAATGGTGATATATATGCGGATTAGACACCAAAAAACAAACACTAAAAAATGGCTACAATTTAAGGAATGTGTTTAGTGACGTCATCAAATTCCTAATTGATGGAGAAAGGTCTGGTTGGAAGAAAAGTTGCTTCTAGGAGGTTGTCAAGTGTTTTCGCTCGACGATTCCATTCTTGGGTGGTTGGGTTGGCCCTTGTTCCTGTAACTCGAATCCGG
>JARYGA010048456.1:0-15168 GCA_030545235.1 Helianthus tuberosus | reverse complement strand
GAGGATACTTCTTGTGAGTCTTGGGTGTCTATCTTGAATGTCCTTGTTTCAGGATCAAGCTTCCAAAAAGCAGCGAGCCTATCCTTGGTTTCAGGTGATGTGCGGATACGTGAAACGGTGATAGCTGCAAAACAAGAAAGCAAAAATATAAGTTATCCTTGCAATCAAAGAAAGTTCCTGGTGATCCTTATCAGGATCCTCCATCCTACCATGGGTAGCCCAATTTTTAGGAAGATCCTTTCCATCCTGGATAGAATCTCTCTTGACAAAGAAAAAGCGACGTTTCCAGTCTTTGTCATTCTTGGTGACTTTCAGAAGAGGATGATCTGCACCGGGTTTTCGCTTGAACAAATAACGATGGGAACCAAAAGTAGTGAGATCATACAGCTCCGCCAATTCTGACATGCCCAAAGCAATGCCTTCTTGTTCGATGATCCTCTCCAGGGTATACAAGACCCTCCAAATCATCGGCATGGCTTGGATATAAGAGATGCCGGTAAGGGAAAAGAAGGATTGTGTAAACTCTGGGAAAGGATAGGTGTATCCTATGGTGAATGGAGTGGCTGGAAATGCAACCCATGTTTCTGAAACATAGTCGCTAAGGGTAGTAGGATCAAAGGGTCTGATAAAGGCATTCGCCGGAAAACAGCAACGGATTCTGTCTATCTGTGCGTCGTTAAAACAACACTTTTCATTCGCTGAGTCCTTGATGATTTTCTGACTTTCCAAAGGGCTATCCTTCTTGTGATCTTTGCCCGGAGAACTTCGGAGCAACATCTTTGATGGAAAGATAAAAACAGAGCAAGAGAGGGAAAAGGATAGAGAAAGAGAATACCTGAACGTCTTCGGAATGTGGATTATAAAGGGAGTTTCTCTGAAAATTTAAATGCATTTGATCCTATCTATATCTCTATTTATAATCATGATCTTGCAGGTTGTCACTTCCGTGACATCATCATCGCAACGGCTAGTTCAAAATTAACGGCTATATATCCGTTAGTTTGTTACGGATAAGATCAAGAAAACATAACTCGCTAATTTTACAATTTCACTCCTTATATTTTGGGGGCAATTGTTAGGGGAGGATTTTCTAACAATTAGTGATCCTTATTCGTTATCCTAACTGGTGATCCTTACTTCTGTGACAGGTGGTGATCCTCAGAAGGGCTTTAGGATCAGGATCATGGATCACTTTAAGGATCCTCATACTGACGATTGTTTACATATGTTTTATAACATCTCGCAGGTATAACAAGCTTGACCAAGTCTTAGCGGCATTCTTGGAGAATATTCCCGAAGTATTCTGCACGTGTTAGATCAAAACTAGACGTTATGGAGAACGTGGAGGCTTGGCCCGAAAGTCGGAGAGTTTGTTAACTAGATATTTTTCTTATTTTAAAGGGGTAACGAGCTAGTTAGTGACACTTAGTCATTTTGGCAGTTACACACACTCGCAAACACGCTCATACAAGCTCTCGTTCAAACACTTAGCAATTACTTACACTTTTTACACATTTCACCGTAGTGATCCTTGTACCTAGCTCGTTACTATCCGAAGTTGTAAACGTTTATTCATTTATTTGAGCTTGGTGATCGGTAGTTTCCATCACCCGGGGTTTTTTGTGCCGGAGATCAATTCTTGATCAAGGGCTTTTTCCCCGTATAAATCCTTGTGTTGTTTGTGCATTCCACATTGAAGTGATCCTCATTGTTGTTACACTTTTTGAGCATCATACCCCGTAATCTAGAGTTTGGTTGCAATATTCTCAACAGATTTTTTGACCAAAACACTAACCTCTCCTGGATCCTTTTGTCATCCTCTAGCCGGATGAACCTAAGGGCCCGGGTTCTTACCTCATCTAGATTCCTGCATGGTGTCATAACAAGATCATCATAGAATAATGAATCCCTAAGCAATCCCATTTTAAAGGCTTCAACAGCCGTAGCTATATCCAGGTTAGGGATATCTAAGGATTCTTTACTAAATTTAGTGATATAATCCCTTAATGATTCATTATGACCTTGGGTTATCCTATACAGATCACTAGTTAAACGCTCAAATTTTCTACTACAAGAAAACTGGTTATTAAATAGGTTAACTAGATTTGCAAACGAGGTAATAGAGTAAGGGGGAAGACTTAGCAGCCATTTAAGAGCCGATCCAGTAAGAGTGGATCCAAATCCCTTGCACAGACTTGCTTCCTTTAACCTTTCTGGGATGGGATTAATCTCCATCCTTTCCCTGTACTGTGCTATGTGTTCTTCAGGATCTATTGAGCCATCATACAACTTCATGGTAGGCACATGGAACCTCTTGGGTATCTCAGCATCACAGATTGGTGGTGCAAAACGAGATATCTTGTGGCTCCCATCTGCAATCTCTGGGATAGGCTTGACCACTCCTGGGACACTTGATATCATATCCTTTAACTTTTGCAATTCTCTGGCCATGGCATGATTGATACCTGTATCCTGCATAAGGCCATGGTTAGTGGTATAAGAATTATTGAAAGTGTTACCTCCCATTGGATTCAAATTAGGAAGAGCGGATGTGAATCCATATTGTTGAGGCTCTGGAATGACCGATGGACCAGTAGAAGCAATGGTCTGCATTGGAATAAAATCTCCCTGATGGATATCGGAATTCCCTAATTGCAAACTCCTTAAGGGTCCCAGAATCTGGAAGGATCCCTGAAACTGAGAGGATCCTTGGACCTGGGAGGATCCTGGGACGTAGGAAGATCCTTGAACCTGGGAGGATCCTTGAACATAGGAGGATCCTTGAACCTGGGAGGATCCTCGAAACTGAGAGGATCCTTGGACCTGGGAGGATCCTGGAACATAGGAGGATCCTTGAACCTGGGAGGATCCTTGAAACGTCCAGAATCCTTGAATCTGCTGCGCTCCTGAATATCCTTCTGAGCTTACGAAGGATCCTATGTGCTGAGGGTGGGATCTTGCTGGTTGCAAGTGTGACCCTGAAGCCTGAGTCATTGGTGATGATCCGTAATGCACTCCTTTTGGCCCTCCCATATATTGAACATCTGAAACCGCTGAAGGCTGAGAAGTTATAACCGGAGTATCGAAGTTCAAAGATCTGGGCATCAGTGGGGAATGATCCTCTGCCGATCTCTTCTGTTTCTTGATGACTCCAATTTCTCTAAGAATCCTTTCATTGGTCTTATCCTGCTGCTGTATATGCTCCTTCATCTGCAAAATCAGAGTAAACAAGTTACTAGTAGTAGGAGTATAAGAAGCAGAAGAAGTTGGAGGTTTTGAGAAAATGGGAGTTGGTTTCTTCTCGGCATTTTTCTGAGGTCCAGAAGGTGGTGGAGGCAAAGGTGGAATGCCCTGGGATGAATTGACTGCAGACATCGCACTGGATGTGTTCTTTGATGATGAAGCCATCTACTTGGATGTAACGAACCGGAATGATCACAAAAATGAGAATTTCTTAGGAACGAAGCACCAATTGCCCCACGGTGGGCGCCAAACTGTTTTGGTCAAAAATCAGATGAGGATAATGCAACCAAACTCTTTGTTACGGGGTATGATGCTTGAATTGGTATGCAATAATAAGGATCACTATGAAATGAATTGCACAGGAGACACAAATATTTGTACGAGGAAAAAGCCCTTGATCAATGTATGATCTCCGGCATAAAAAACCTCGGGTGATGGAAACTACCGATCACCAACTCAAATTAAACAATAATTCTTTTACAACTTCGGATGATAGCGAGCTAAGTACAAGGATCACTATAGTGTATCGTGTAGAAATGTATGAAGAAATGCTAAGTGTTTTGCCGAGAGCTGGTGAGTGCAGTTGTACGAGTGTGTGTAGCCAAAAAATAGCCAAGTGTTGTCTAATTAGCTCGCTACCCCTTTTAAATCTAGTAAAATATCTAAATAACTAACTATCCGCAATTCATGCCTTCTCCCCACGATCTCCATAATGTTCACCATGGTCAAGCACGTGCGGAATAAGCGTGGAATATTCTTCAGGAACGTTACCAAGACTAAGTCCAAGCTGTTATTCCTGCAAAACAATATCGAATTCAAAGCAAACAATCATTAGTATAAGGATCCTTAGGATGATCCATGATCCTGATCCTGAAACACTTCTGAGGATCACTAACTGACACAAAAGTAAGGATCACCAAAGAGGATAACAATTGAGGATCACAGGTCATTCAAAAATCCTCCCCTAACACTAATAGCTTCATCTGACCCGAATTGACCCAACCTGATCATGTCGGCTACTGTTTTGCCAACCGGGCTCGTGATCAGAACTGGCGTCCCGCACCACGGGTTGTCTCAGTTCCCGCTCGGGCCCGGTTTTCGACCTGGTCCAGGGTATATTATCTTACCCGACATCACGAATTGCGGTAAATACTTGCTGGATAAACCATCTTGTTTCATAACAGAAAATACTTTTGTTTGTCTCTGTACTTGATACCATAGTTTCATATCTTCCCAGGCGGGTTCAAGACGGGTGTGAACCGACGTATAAAAACAAACTTTTCCCAGTTAGTTCTTCGGTTAACGAAACAATGTAATATGGCATTTCACCGTCGCTCAAAACTTCAATAATCTGATAACTTTTCTGCCGATTTGAATCTTCGACGAACAAAACGGACTAAAAATATAAATAAATAAAAAAAATAAAAAATCAAAAACATTTAAAAAAAAATCAAAAACATTTAAAAAAAATCAAAAAAAAATTTCTAGTTGATTTTTTAATTCGTTGATTTTGCTAACTGAATTTAGTGTCATAATGCAGGTGTTGAAGCAAGAGGGTTCATATTTGGTCCTCCTATTGCATTGGCTCTTGGTGAGAAATTTGTTCCCATCAGAAAACCCAACAAGTTACCTGGTACATGATTTTTTCATCTGTGACTTTTTTAGTTCGATCACTTGAATGTGCAAAATATATGTCTACATAATATTTGATATTTAGGTTTTTGGATAGTGACTTGTAACACACACACACACATACAAGCTATAATAACAATTAACAAGCTTTGTAAGGGAGAAGATTGAAGTATTAAGTTGGAATGATCATATTTTTGTTTTGGTGGTCTCTGTAAAATGTAGCGGCTCCAATGGCAGGACTGCTAATTGTGTGTTATAGAAAGAAGAAGCCAAAACATGGGCTAACTTAATATGCTATTATGAATAAAGGAAAAGTGTACGGGTTAGGCAATGATAGTGACCCGTGTGTACATAACAGAGAAGACCCTGAGGTATTTTTAATCCTTTTAGACTAATAACGTTTGTGCATTTGTATCGTTTCCCACTATTATTATGTTTGTTTGGTTTGAGATGCTTGTTTTTATTGTTAGGTTTGATACTCTTATTAGTGAGAATGTTAAGGAATTTCATAATGATTTGATTACACCTTCTTTACGGGTTGTTTCATCCAAAAAATGTTTTTAAAATTAGGTATAAATTCCTTCTTAATATGTAATTAAACTGGAACATGCTATTTCGCTTCTAGCACTTGAATTGTAGCTCACAGTTGTATTTTGTTTTCTTTGCAACCAACTTGACCCATTATTAGTTTTCGTTAATTCTGATTTCTTGATTCTATTCATTGGTTATTTTGTAGATTGAAAAGTTGAACTTAGTTATCAAGGAGCTCGTTAAGGAAAAAGATGCAGAAAAAGAAAGGTTCAATGGAATTATTGCGGGGTTGTTGGCTGACAAAGAAAAAGATAAGGTGGATAAAGATGCGTTGCTTGATAGGATGTCACAAATTGAAGCTATGTTAACAGCTACAGTTCGAAGATAGGCTATAAACACTTGGTTTTGAATGTTTAGATGTTTATCTTATTAGGATAATTTTAGTTAGTTTATATTTTAGTTGGTATTTTTTATATGCTTTTGAAAACAAGATGTTTTATATAATTTTGGGATTTTATTAGACTTTTTTTATATTATTTGTAGTTTTATTGATATGTAATTTTGATGAAAATAGCAGGGAGAAAAGAAATCTGAATTAAAAACCAATATTAGCAAATGGTTGCAATTGTGTAAAAAATGGTGGCAATATCAGTGGCTAAATGGTATCAAAACTCGCAAATTGTGTGCTAAATGGTAGCAATATAGGTGGCTAAATGGTATCAAAATGTGCAAAAACCAATGGCTAAATGGTGGCAATATCGGTGGCTAAATGGTGACAATATCGGTGGCTAAATTGGGCTAAATGGTGACAATATCGGTGACTAAATGGTATCAAAACGTTGGTTAAATGGTCGCAAATCGGTGGCTAAATGGTTGGAAAACGCGTCACAACTCGGTGGCAAACAAGGTGGAGCGTAGCAAACATGAAGCGGTGGCAAATAATTTTGACCAATTTTGTGGTGGTAAAATAAGGTAGCAAAATATAAAAATGGTGGCAATTTGGTGGCATTAGGGCAATTGACACGGGTGTTTTTGTCACCGTATTTTTGGTAGCAAACTGGTGACAATAAAGAAATTGCTACCATTTTGTAACCCAAATTTACATGACAAAAACCATGTTTTCTAGTATATTCATACTCACTATAGTTTATAATATAAAAAGATACTATGTACCACTATCCAAGTTTCGCATGGTATATGTTCGGTTGAGCACGGTAAAGAACAAATAAAAATCAGTTATATTGATCCGTTTGATTTTGAGCAAAACTTTTAGCGGAACGAAGACAAAAATAAACATGTCGCATATGTTCAGAACTTTATAAAGTATTACATTGTATTATTAGAATAATGAAAAAAAATAATGTCAATTTATATATAAAAAAACTAAATGTGAGTTAGGTTTAATAACATGTATGTTTGTACTTCAATTACTTAAGCTTTACCACTCACAACTAAGTTTCAGGGAAAAAATGTATCAATACATAGAAAAATTTAGACACGTCGCAACAGCATACTCAAAATTATATAAAATATCGTATCTTAATAGTTATAAATGAAAAAAAAAAACATACAGAATCAATTAAAAATATATTAATAAAATAATTAATTATTAAAAGTAAACAATATTAAAATAATTTTAAAACACTATTTATAGTGATTTTTTATTAATATATATATATATAAGGTTCACTAAAAAAGTTTCTAATTTTTTCATACATCTTTAATTGATGAAAATTTAGACCATTCTAATATTTTAATTTTAATGTGTGAATTTAATGTATGATTACTATTCATGAGGAGTTTCCTTTAATATGTTTAATTTAACTAGAGGCTTTCCCCGCGCTATGCGGCGGAAACTCGGTTGGTATCAATTCGGTCGAATTCGCTTAGTTTCTTCACGTATTGATACTCGATAAAAAATACGTTTTTTCAATATTCTTACCGGCACCTATATAATTTACGATAAAAAAATACGTTGGTTTGAATACAAACAAATAAATTAGTATTTATCTTCAATTTTGGTTCGATTTGATATGATAACGACACGATATCCATTTTCAATAAAATTTATACCACAATACTGGAAAAAATAAACATAGTTGCGGAGTTAGATTTCTAAAAAAAAAGTTAATGTAAAACGAAATGATGAAAATAACATATTATCATAAATGTTAGAAAATAATATTTAGAAAATTTAGATCAAAATTTAAGGAGAATACTTCAAAATTTATGATTACTATTTATCAGTACTTTAAGTTAATATGTAAATAAATAAATATGTATATATAATATTAAAAAGGTTAGAAAATAATATTTAGAAAATTCAGATCAAAATTTAAAACGAATATTTAAAAATTTATGATTACTATTTATCAGCACTGCAAATTAATATGCGGAGTTAGGTTTCTAGAATAAAGTTAACGGAGACAAGTTATTAGAAAACAAACTAAATGATGAAAATAGCATATTATTAAAAAGAGTAAACTGCCATTTTGGTCCTTGAGGTTTGATCACTTTTGCCACTTTAGTCCAAAACTCAAACCTTTTGCATTTACGTCCCTGTGCTTTCAGTTTTATTGCCATTTTGGTCCAAAAGTGAAGTCATGTCATATTTGTTTTATAAAATCCTGCTATTTTGTCATTTTACTCAGGGGCAAAATTGTCATTTTAAATAAAATTCGATCTTTGACTTGTATAAAACCAAATCAACAGTCAACCCTTTGCATTTTGCCTCTAAGGAAAATGACAAAATAGCAGGATTTTATAAGACAAATATAACCTGACTTCACTTTTGGAACAAAATGGCAATAAAACTGAAACCATAGAGACCCATATGCAAAGGGTTTGAATTTTGGACTAAAGTGGCAAAAGTGTCCAAAACTCAGGGACCAAAATGGCAGTTTACTCTATTAAAAATGTTAGAAAATAGTATTTAGAATATTCAGATCAAAATTTAAATAGAATACTTAAAAATAGATGATTACTATTTATCGGCACTTCAAGTTAAATGTAAATAAATAAATATGTATATATAATATTAAAAGTGTGATAAAATAATATTTAGAAAATTCAGATCAAAATTTAAAGCGAATATTTAAAAATTTATGATTACTATTTATCGGCACTTCAAATTAATATGCGGAGTTAGATTTCTAAAAAAAATTAACGTAGACAAGTTACTAAAAAACAAACGAAATGATGAAAATAACATATTATTAAAAATGTTAGAAAATAATATTTAGATAATTCAGATCAAAATTTAAAGAATACTTAAAATTTTATGATTACTATTTATCGGCACTTCAAGTTATTATGTAAATAAATAAATATGTATATATAATATTAAAAGTGTTAGAAAATAATATTTGGAAAATTCAAATCAAAATTTAAAACAAATATTTAAAAATTTATGATTACTATTCATTGTCACTTCGATCTCAACTCTTTAGTTTAGTGGCGGACCTACCCACAGTCGTGGGTGGACGGCCGCACCACTTGAAAAAAAAAATGTATATTTTAGGCAAAAAATCCGACCGCGTCTTTTGAAAATATGGTTGAACGCTTCATCCGCATTCCAGTAAATAATTTCTGGGTCCGCTACTGCTTTAGTTATATACCTTTTTACTTATTTCTATTTGTTTAATGCATGGTTGCAAAAGTCGCTAGGCGCTCCCTAGTCGGTCGAGCGGAGAGTTGAGAGTACTCGGCCTAGGCGAAGAGTATTCAGAGAGTACTCGGACATGCTAAATTATAAAGAAATTAGTTTTTAGAAATTAAATATATAGCAAATAACATAAATTTACGAGTAATTATAACAAAATACATCAAAATGATATTCATTCTTTAATATGATAGGAATAAAAAATTGTTTTAATAATTTTTTAAGTCAAACTTGGCCTGAGTTGACCTACTAGATCCGATTATGGTCAAGGTTGACTGCGTTTGATTGATTCCGAGAAATTAGGCGGAGTTGAAGAAAGTCGCCTCGACAGCCTACCTTGGAGCGATTACTCGAAGAGTACTCGGACTTGGAAATCTTGTTTTACAACCATAGTTTAATGTACATTTGGTGATGAAACATACCGAAACTATTTACTTTAGCCTTTGTACTTATTTTTATAATTATTTATTGCTAAAATAGACAATTTCAAAAAAAAAAATTTTTACTATATCTTCTTCTAACATAATGACTAACTAGGTGGATTTGCCCGCGCGATGCGGCAGGAACTCGGTTGGTATCCGTTCGGATCGTTATATAAGGAATTCGATGGGGAAGGGATTTGATTCGTTACAGTATCGACACTTAATTTATAGTCGTGATATGTCCAAAATAATGTGTTTTACATTGGAAACCATCAAAACGAATACTGGTGTCAGTTCCAATAATAACTATACCGCTACTGATGTCAATATTGATTTGCTTTGTCTCGGTACTAATAAGAAAAAAAATCTTTTTGAACAAAGTTAATAAAGGAAGATGGGAAAAAAAATTAAACGAACTCGCGTATTCAACTTTATAAAAAAAAATAACGAACGTGAGTTATCCGAGGAAAATCAAATTATATACAAACTAAATGGATTTAAAGCGTATATATTTTTATGCATATACTAATACCGGTGTCGAGGTTGTTCGGTCGGTATTCGTTTTGTTCGTCACGACCGATATCTTCATCAGCATTGTTCGGTCTGTATTCGTTTTGTTCGTCACAATACTGCTATGACGTCGGTACTTGATCTAGCCTGCAAAATAAAAAAAAGACTCTATTTCGAACAAAACTGCGTTTCAATATAATTTAGGAAAATTGGTAATTAATAAACCAACCTTTCACCAGTTGATAAAGAATAATCATACCAACAGAATTGGTAAATAATAATACTACCTTTCAATATGTTGGTACTCAATGGACCTCCGTTAGTTTTTTTTAACTGAAGTTAGTTTTTAACTTTTATTTATTACACAAACAGTCCCTGTAGTTATAATTTACTAGTTTTAACTATGAGTTAATAGCCAAAATGGTCCCTGAGGTTTGCACCGCCACCACCACCACCACCGCCACCACCACCACCGCCACCACCGCCGCACCGCCACCACCACCACCACCATCGCCACAGCACCGCCACCACCATCGTCTGGTCACCATCACAGCCACCACTGTTTCGAGTTTTCCGGTCACCTCCGCATCATCCTCATCGTCTCCGGTGGTGGTGGTGGTGGTGGTGGTGGCGGTGCGGTGGTGGCGGTGCGGTGGTGGCGGTGCTGTGGCGATGGTGGTGGTGGTGGTGGTGGCGGTGGTGGCGGCGGTGCTTTGGTGGTGGCGGCGGTGCTGCGGTGGTGGCGGCGGTGCGGTGGTGGTGGTGGCGGTGCAAACCTCAGGGACCATTTTGGCTATTAACTCATAGTTAAAACTAGTAAATTATAACTACAGGGACTGTTTGTGTAATAAATAAAAGTTAAAAACTAACTTCAGTTAAAAAAAACTAACGGAGGTCCATTGAGTACCAACATATTGAATGGTAGTATTATTATTTACCAATTATGTAGGTAGGATTATTATTTACCAACTGGTTAAATGTTGGTTTATTAAATACCAATTTTCCTATAATTTATATATGAACGTCAAGAAATTAAATCAAACACAACTATGGATTTAATTTTTTAAGCCAAAAAACGCAAGTAAATTGATAAAATATAGTTTAGTAAAAAGATATTAGCATTTAGAAGCATATATTGTATAGAAGGTGAGCAGTCAAACTTTTCCTTAGCACCATTAAAATTAAACTATGCAAATTATTAAATTATTAATACACCTTTGTCATGTTTACATTCTCTTTAATTTTATGATAATAAAAAATAAATATATTTTTATAATATGTAATATCTAATTATAAAGTGTATTACTTTAGCACTTTCTTTTTATCTAAACTATTGAGATTCCCCCGCGCTTCGCGGCGGGAATTCTGTCGATATATGTTGTTCAGTTGGTTTGCGTTCTATGTTTATTTTTTTTCAAGAATGCGATATAAATTTTATTGATAACAAATATTGTATCGCGCGCTATCATACCAAACTGAACCGAAAGCGACTGAACAACATCTGTATCGGTACTGGTATTATTTTTTATTGTTTTCCTTTTGATAAATTGACACCATATCGCTACCAAACCGTACCGAACAACATCGTTTTCGGTACAGGAGTTTGTTTACATTGTTTTTTTCTTTCGATAAACTGACATCTTAGTGCTACCATACCATACTGAACATCAGTACCTGTACCTGCAATCATCTTTTTGGTTTTTGGTTTGAAATATTTTCATTTATACAACTCTATCTATGATGAAAATAAATAATGTTACAAGTACTGTGACCCACTGAACCGGTCGGTGTCGTACAAACAACATTGGTGCTAGTCCCGGTGTTCATTTTTATCGTTTTCGGTCATGTAAAACATGTGTTGATTTCTATACCAAGTGCATGTATCGTACCGGTATTGTAATGGAGCGAACTGATACCGATCTAATGCGCGCGATAACGTACCATCACGACGCGCGAGAAAATAACTTGGAATATTAAAAAAAATAAACATAAATGCGGATTTTATAAAAAAAGTTAACACTAAGAACTCAAATTAAATAATCCATAAAATACTACTAACAAAAATACTTAAATCTTATTGGTTACTATTTATTATTAAAATAAATAATGAATACTTAAAAATTGTGATTTACTATTTATCATAACTTCCAATTAATATATATATAACTAGATTTTTCCCCGCCCGCGTTGCGGGGCCTTAAGCCGAATATTTCTCTCTCATAACATGTTCGTCTGTGTTTCGATTACTTGTACATACTACTCATAACATGATCTCAAAAAAATTACATTGAGTCAACCAATTAAATTAAAACACTATCATACTTTTGCTTAAGAAAAACAATAATTTTAAACAGCGGGAAAAATAAAAACTACACCGAGTCAAACAATGAAAACAAAGCACTACTATAGTTTTGTAAAAAAAAATGATGACATGAATGTAATTTTACACTGGGGTCAAAATCGTAATTTGACTGGGAAAGCAAAGGAAAACGATATAAAAAATGTAAATTTAGATTGAGGACAAAATTGTAATTTGGCTGGGTGGGGAAAAAACAAAACTAATGTCAAAACTTTAAATTTAAATGGGTCAAAATCGTAATTTTGAATCGAGAGGAAAAACAGTAATTTTTAGTTGGGGGCGAAAGCATAATTTTATTTTGAACGGGGGGTAAAAACGTAATTTTGAACTGATGGCAAAATCGTAATTTTAAAGCGGGTATAAAATCGTAAATTGGTTGGGCCAATAAGTGAGTGTCAGGAAGCTTCCTAAGACTATTCCCTCATCTTGTGTCTGTAGTTATACCCTGGTGGCAAAATCGTAATTTTACTGGGAAAACAAACAAAAACGATGAGAAAAATGTAAATTTAAATTGAGTGCAAAATGGTAATTTAGCTGGGAGGAACAAAACAAAACTAATGGTGAAACTGTAAATTTAAACTGGGCAAAATCGTAATTTTGAACCGAGGGCAAAATTGTAATTTTTAAATGAGGCAAAAGCATAATTTTATTTTGGGGGTAAAAGCGTAATTTTAAACTGATGGTAAAATCGTAATTTTAAAGCGGGGAGAAAATCATAATTTGATTTGGCCTAAAGCAGGTGAACTACTGTTTACCAAATTCATAAATGTTATAGAATTAATTAATAATGAAATCAATTAAGTAATAAAATAATGAAATAATAAAAATATAAATCATATTATAAAAATATTTGTTTACTGTTCATGCAAAGTTTAGTTTAATATGTATATATATATATATATATATATATATATATATATATATATATATATAATAATATGTATAATAATATTGATCACATGAGTGAGGTTTTAATTTTAATTCATTAGAAAACATTGGTCACATCAATTATCGCATTTGTTTGTTGGCCAAAAAGGAAATATTGGTTGTTGAAGAAAAAAACACACCAGAAAATTAAAACGCACCAATAATCCCATAAATACTTTTAACATTAGTTTTTAGACCGTGGGGTATGGTGGGGCGGGGGTTTGAGGCATGGGTTGACACGTGGATTATGGGGGCACTCAATACACAAACTCAAGTTCTAGGGGTATGGTGGGCGTGGCTGGGCTGGCGTGGCCAGGCCACATCAATTTTTTTAATATATATATATATATAGAGAGAGAGAAAGTATAATGTACAAAATGGCTTAACCTACATTAACCTATGCGACATAATTTATAATGTGCGTAATTATTTTTTTCACCATTATAACGTGCGTGATTATCACCTCCATGCGTGATTATCACCTCCCATGCGTGATTATCACCCAAAAACTGCTCCCATGCGTTATTAGGGCTCTCATGCGTGATTATTGCCCAGATCTGATGGTTGAGCGCGTCGCGTACGTGAAGTATGATAAGGCCTTTTGTATGTTAACCTTTCCCTATATATATATATATATATATATATATATATATATATATATATATATAGGTAGCCGCTAAAATAGAAACCATCCCCAGTTGTAAGAACCGCGAGAACCACTCTCAACCAATCAAACTAGAGGGTATTTTAGTCATTTGCTACAAAAGTCTAATTTATGTCTTTTTCTGTCTCTTTAAACCTTCAGACCCATCATATCTAATTAAAATTCAAAACCATCTCTTATTTTCACCTCTCTCTCTCTCTCTCTCTCCTGAAAATCAAATCTGCAACTACTCATCTCTCATCTTCAAGAAACCACTCATCCCTCTCTCTCTTTGAAAATCAAACCTGCAACTACTTTTTTTCATCTCTCTCTATTGAAACCACTCATCTCTCATCTTCAAGAAACCATCTTCAAGACCATGGTGGGGAGGTTTTGACGGTGGTGGTGGGTTACCGGCAACTCCCAAACACCACATCCACACCGGCGCCCCCTCATATGCACTCTCTAATCAAACCTCTGATTTGCTTCTTCATGTTTTTAAAAACTCTACAATCTCTAGTCTGTCTCTCCCCGTTGTTTGAAGGGGCTTGTGGTGGTGTTGAAGTTCGGTGAAGGTGGGGTTGCGGTGGTATGATGTCCGATGAAGGTGGGGTTACGGTGGGTGTGAAGTCCGATGAAGGTGAGCTTTGTGGTGGTGTTTCACGGTGAAGGTAGGGGGTTTTGGTGGTGTGAAGTCCAGTGAAGATGGAGTTGTGGTGGGTGTGAAGTCCGATGAAGGTGGGGGTTTGTGCTGGTGTTTAACGTTGAAGGTGAAGGTGAAGGTGGGGTTGTGGTGGTGTGAAGTCCGGCGAAGATGGGTTTTGTGGTGGGTGTGAAGTCCGGTGAAATCGAATTTGTTTCGGTTGATTTTCGATCAGTTTTGGTATGTCGATTATATATTTCAAATTGTTTCAGTTGAAATTTTGTTGAATCTCAGAATGATTTATGATGTTCGGTTAAACTTCTGAGGATTTTGAACATTATAAATCAATTTCAACTTGTTTAACAGAAAGATTGAAACTGAAAATCTGAAAACATTGTTCAAAGTTTCACATAGTTGATATTTCGGTTATATTTACAATTGATTTCAGTTTAAGCTTTGATTCGAGAATACACGAACTGATTCGATCGAGATTTGATTTGTTTTGTTTTGATGACTTTCAGTTGAAATAATATCATATCTCATATGTATATCAGTTGATATTCACTAGTTCTTTTAATTTTTGTTTGTTGGGTCGTA
>JARYGA010048455.1:0-25092 GCA_030545235.1 Helianthus tuberosus | reverse complement strand
ATAATCAAATGTCAAAATGTTTGTGTGAAAACCATGTCAAATGTCTATGTCTAATGTAAATCATGAATTTTGTATATCAATGTCAAAATGTTTATGTCTAATGCATATCATGTAATGTGTATCCAAAATATCATGTACGGTAAGTGAAATATATCAACTAAACCATATGTAAAATGCACAAAAACAAGGTATTGAAGTAAAACATGGTTTAAATCAAAGTTATGTTTTGTGGAACAAATGCATGCTATACTGATACAAACATCTATGCGGTATTGTGAAAATTCATACATCCAAGCCTTGTGACTGTAGAATAAACCCTAGCACAAAGTCTAAGGTCCACCTAGAAATGTAGTCGGATTCGGTCATTCCTTCCAATCCAAACAAACCCGGGATTTCAGGAATGGGAGTTGTCAATTCCTATGGTACCACTACCTACTACCGAGCGGCATGATCGGTGTTAATGAATGTACATTGTCCCATTTAAACAAACTAAATGTCATACCAAAATGTAAGCATGTGATGAATAATAAATGTACTAAGTATGCGCACAATGGACATACATAGCATAGAATGTAATGTAAAAGAATGTACTAAGTATGCACACAATGGACATACATAGCATAGAATGTAATGTAAAATGATGTACTAAGTATGCACACAATGGACATACATAGCATAAAATGTAATGTAAAACAATGTACTAAGTATGCACACAATGGGCATACATAGCATGAAATGTAATGTAAAATGATGTACTAAGTATGCACACAATGGGCATACATAGCATGAAATGTAATGTAAAACGATGTACTAAGTATGCACACAATGGGCATACATAGCATGAAATGTAATGTAAAACGATGTACTAAGTATGCACACAATGGACATACATAGCATGAAATGTAATGTAAAACGATGTACTAAGTATGCACACAATGGACATACATAGCATAAAATGTAATGTAAAACAATGTACTAAGTATGCACACAATGGGCATATATAGCATGAAATGTACTGTAAAATGATGTACTAAGTATGCACACAATGGGCATACATAGCATGAAATGTAATGTAAAACGATGTACTAAGTATGCACACAATGGGCATACATAGCATGAAATGTAATGTAAAACGATGTACTAAGTATGCACACAATGGACATATATAGCATAAAATGTAATGTAAAACGATGTACTAAGTATGCAACAAAGGACATACATAGCAAAAACACAATGAAATCATGTACTATAAGTGTACTATTGAACATAACAAGCATATGATATGAAAACATGAAAGGCACGAAAGTAACAAGTAGGCACATGTGTTCCACCCCAAAACAGTTTGAAAACACTAAAAGAGGGGTCTATGTACACACTTGAGATTGCTCAGAAGTCCTAAGATAACCACCAAGCAATGCTAGAGATCACGGAATCAAACGACACCTAATATAGGTAACTGTGTTAATGAACCGGACCTATATCGGAGGATCGGATAGAATGAGGGCTCGTAAACCAAATGAGTATGGGAACTCATGTAGTATGGTTTAACAAAGCCTACATACTAAATGAAACCTAACCTAAGTGCTTACGACCCATTACGACCCGTTTAGGTAGCTTATGCTACTTTGACACGTCGTTCGCGTAAAACGCGTTCGGACTGCCTAACTAGTCCTATGACAAGTAAAATATGCCTTAACATGTCTAATATTATTGCCCAATCAGTTTAGATGTCAAAAGTTATGTTACATATGCTTAAAATGAATTTTGGCGTAAATAGGGCATTTTGGTAATTTACCTAAGGCATATAAACTACCTATCATACAACTACTTAAACGAAGCGACCATAAGGTATAACCTCGGAAGGTTATTCCCTATATACTATGGTCACCTAATGTGTTTGGTCGGATCCTAATGATCGACCAAACGGGTCGGGTTCGAAAGTATAAGCGATTGTTTAGATCGCTTACCTTCGACCCTATATAAGCACTAAACTAAAAGTGACGAGCTAAGCATGTTAAAACATGCTTAACTAAGTTTAGAAAACAGGTTTGGTATCAAAAGAAACGGTTTTGATACCCAAGAGTAGTTTGGTTACAAAATACGCACGAATGCGCATTTTGGCCGAAACTACGACTCGTCACTGAGCCTAGATAACGTGGTAATCAGTAGGTATAGTCACTAGGGACTATGACCATCGTGATTACGCTCACGTTATGAAGTTCAACTGAACTTCGAATTGACCATAAACTGGTTAATGCAGAAAGTCAAACAAAGTTTGACTTTCGGACTCGAAAAGCGATAAAAGAACGAAGGAACACTTACAAAGGGTCCCCGAAAGCTAATCTTGATCCAAGTAGCTCAGGTATGAAGCAATGGCTTCAACTTAGAGCTTTTAGATCAGATTTTGTGGGTTTTGAGTTGAATGGGGTTGGGTATTTATAGTATTTGGACAACCGTTAGGATCGTTTATCGAATACCGTGCTCGAATCTCATCCGTACATGTGTTGGAATGTTATGGTAACTCAATTTGCCCCCACCACCAGAGATTGACATGTGGCATTGGCCTTTGGAGTGTTGAAAAGCTGTTAACAGCAGTCAAAACGAGTTTCTGCATCTGACCCCTGCTTACGGACCGTAAGGGTGATGGCTTACGGTCCGTAAGCCATCAACTTTGGCAGAATTACACTTTTGGTCCCTACCTTGTTTCGTTTCGTAACGGCACTTCTAACACCCGTCAGACCCAATTTCAAGCCCCACAATGATGTTAAGACATAGGGAACATGAAATATGCTTGAAAACATCTCGGATGTCGGTTCGTTTGGCCGTACGGTTACGATGTTCGGTTAATTACGACGGAAGTCGTAACGGACACAAAAACGGTCCAAAATGCGCGACGAATGGAATTTTGACAAGCCAAACACTAAAGCATAATATTATAATGCTTACATAAATTTTTGGATGTCCGGATGTATTCAGAACGTAAGTTATGCGCGAAGGTGCAAACTTTTGCACCTTTTGACACTTTTAGTCCTTGAATGAGCCAAAAGTTTATTTTAGCACACCGAACCCCTCAAAGCCCATTTCTAAGCGATGTAAAGGGTATTTATGGTATGTTTAACTTATGGTCATGTTCCGGAATGTCTGTTACAGTTCAAATCGGTATACCTTCGCAGTGTGTCGAATTTAGTCCCTGTAAGCGATTAAACTTGATTTTGTCATACCAAAGCCTTCAAAACTTATTTCTAAGTTATGTAAAGGTTATTTAAGGTATGTGAAGCCTATTTCACTATTCCGGAGTGTTCGTTGCATTAAACTGGTTATATTTACGCATCAGTGCGCGTATAACCTTCCAGAAAGCGATTTAGAGCCCGAAATCGAACAAGAATTGATATGTGCAAATGATACACATATTTGTACAAATCCCAAGTATGAAATACAATATTTCATTGGTTTGGTATTTTTTTGATGGTCGCAGTGACCCAGGTGTCACAATACATGCATACATTCGTAAATCATATATGTACACAAACATATACACCTACATATATACGCACACATTCGTACACGCACACATACATATGTACAAGCTCTTACATACCACTTACATTCCCATATAATTTTACTAACATATCCTAGTCACAAACATCCATATAAATAAGTCTCATACGTACAAACTTACATGCATGTTCATTTCTATTCATGCTTACCTATGATTCCGTCACTAACATGTAGGTAGATCTATACACATACATATCTCCAAACTTATTTCTTTCCCACACATACTTTGAGTGAACGTTCTTGCTCATGAGTGAACATCTCAACTGTTGAGTGAACATTCTTGCTGACGAGTGAACGTTCCAACTGTTGTGTGAACATTCTTGCTGATGAGTGAACGTTCCAACTGTTGAGCAGACATTCTTGATGACGAGTGAACATTCCAACTATTGAGTGAATATTCTTGCTGACGAGTGAACGTTCCAACTGTTGAGTGAACACTCTCGCTGAAACGAACTAGAAAAAAATAAGATTTGTGAGCTAACTGGCTCTCGCGGGGCGCGACATCTGTCACGTTGCGCGACGGTGAACCTGAATTGCTGTCACGTAGCGCGATAGCCCTATTTCGATAGAATACTTCCCTTTGCTGCTGCATAAAGTGCCCAGCTATGTTTTCAACCAAAACTCAACTTGAAACTTACATAACCTTTGAGCTAAGCGTCCGTTTTGTGTAATTCTTGTTTCTGTGCGTCCGTAATTTAAATACGGATTAGTTCACCATCCTAACTCACATCAAAAGCTGAATTATAAGAAAAAGGCTGAAAGATCCTTCATGTTATTATTCGACCCGTTCGATTCCACCATTTTATTTCCTACGTAACTAGCTACTTTCAGCCCCTACAATCATTTCTACCTTAGTATTTCCATTTATTAATTAATCATACATGACCTTCTCACATTTATAAGCATTAAATAACTCCCTATACATACTAATAAGTGAGTCAGAATTCACTTAGCTTGAGCGTCCGTTCTCGCATTCGCTTCCTTGTCTCCTCTTGACCCGTTAGTCTTTCTTGCTTGAGTCCATTTCCACATGATACCTAATGCTTTCGTGTCCCCGCAATCACATCCTTGTTAGTATACATGATTTTACATATAAATGATCATGTTGAATGCATAACTCTCATTTGACTTTCATAGTCAAGTCTAACAAACATAAGGCATACACCCAAAACCACATCTTTTCAAACTCATACAATCCATCATGTTAGCGCATAAAACGCATATTAATTTAACACATACCATATGACGTTCTAAGATCTTATATTTGTGACAAAATTCTAGCTATGCCCCTTAGGTGTAGTTGACTTTAAAAGCCAACGGTTTAATGTATAAACTTTCGACTTAACCTCATATATTCGCGACATCATATTAGGCTATACATATGACACTATATACATTTTATACTTATGATGTAAATGTACTTACAACCACATGATCACATAATCATACACGCATACACATTTACTCACACATACTTTCGTTTCATTACACTCACATTCTTGTTAGCATATGAAATTATACATGAGAACAACCATATTAATTCACATTTCATATTCGGCTTCCATTAATCATTTCAACAAGCATACAGTACACTCATGGTGAGATACTCATTTAATCACATGATCACTTGTTTACATGCACACACCATACTAGAAACCTCCATAATTCTACACTTGCACCATGATCCATACTTAGCAACGAACTATATCTAAACTCAATTCTCATGTTAATTTACTATCAAACGCCTCTTTAACACATTCCATATCTAATTACCACTTTCTTGCATACAATTTCACCTTCTAAATTCACCTAGTCATTTCATCGAACACTTGGCGTGCGTACAAGTTTTTCTTTTAACATAATGTACAAGTAACCTTCATACTTTTCTTCCTAGTTCTTGCTTTCAATCATCCAAAATAGAAATAACAATTCAATTTCATATTATGTTCAATATAACTATCAAGTTGGTCACATACAACATAGCATATCAAGAATCAAACAAAGGTTGGACATGGGTGACATACCCATGTCGCCATTTCCATCATCCATGGTGGGTTTCACCTCCAAACACCTAATTGAACAATATCATGCATAACACATGTTTCGTATGGCGATCCTAGCACATAATAACTCTTAATTTCATACTAATTCGTGGATTGATCGAAAACCCACTTCTTACAAAATCACCAAATCAGAATTTACAACGTACCAAGTGGTTTATAGAGCTGAGTGATCGAGAATCCTTGTTCATGCAGTAGATTTGGGCTGAAACTCCTTTCAATTTTGATGGTTTCTTGAGGGTTAGGGTTTTCACCCCTCACCCCTTCTCCTGATCGAAGTCACGCATACACACACCTTGTGTGTGTGTGATATTTTGTTTTAATAATTTAAGTTTCCATTTTGGCACCCTAAGTCCCTCAAGTTTAACATACCATCATAATTTCCACAAACTTCATTCATTTACTTATTTATTACACATTTAACTAGGCTTAATAACTTAGTTATTGTACTTCATCTAATTACACAAGGTAACCTACTAACGAATTTAATAATTCGAGTTTTGGGGTGTTACAAAGAAAATATATAATTTCTCCCAAAAATAATATATCTTCTAATAATTCCAAGAAAATATATATTTTTATTTACCCAAAAATAATTTATTTTCTCCTTGTAAAAAATATGATATATTCTTGTAATAATTGTAAAAATCATATTTTGTTCTCTTGGTGTCCAAAATACTATTTACCAAAATATACTTATGAATTAAATTCCGGGATATTTTGTAAGTTATATTCCTTGTTCGGTTTGCCCAATATTTTGGGTATAAATTATGTATTCATATTCTTGGAATTTTGGTAATATTTTGGATTGTAATTTTCTTGGTATTTTGGTGAGTTACATTATTTCAAGTCCTAAAATAATATAACTAAACCACATAATATACAAATAATCACACACATGGTGACTACAAAATATATATTTCCTAAATACATATTTAGTCACTTTTATTTACAAAAACCAACCTCCAATATTTATACTTTTTGTAACAAAAATTATGGCAAACTTTATATAAAAATTCATGGTTTAAAATATTCTTGTAAGTATTTGTTTAAAAATATTTCTCTAAGTGTTAAATTTCAAGAAAATTTTTGCCACTGTTTCCCCTAAAAATGGAGGTTTCCATGCTTTCAAAGCATATCATTTTCTTTTATAAATCAACACAATCAACAACAAATCAAAATACACTTACTAATTTGACAAAATCAAGCATACACTACTACTTCATGAACTTGAAAGTTTACAAAAATAAGTAGTAACTTACTAGTGTGTTTAGTAAGCCTAGTTACCCTTTAAAGTGTGATTGTTTATTTAAAAACATCATTTTTAAACAAGTCAGATGTTTACAACTTCTAAATCATTTTTCTAAAAACATTTCTACTTGAGTTTTTCTTGTTAAATGTGTATTTCTACACTTGATTAACCACTAAAATGTGGTTAATTTCTTTAAGAACCAAGCTTAAGTAAACTTTGTATTTTTAACTTGGTTTCTTGGAAAATCATTCTTGAAATCATAGATTTATAAGACTTTACATTCACTTTAATCATCATTTTACAAGAAAACAATTTTCACTTCAAGTTCATGATTTACACAAGGATGATCTATTGATTCTTAACATGATCATCCTCTCATCTTGCTAGATTATGTCTTTAATCACTATATAGCAAGATAACATGATGATTTATATCAATAACATGAGCAATCAACAATCAACAAGCATAACATCACTTAAACAACTTGATTTCTTATGATTTTAGTCTTATGTTTATGTTTCATGTTCAAGATTCATAGTGTTCTTCAAGATTAACAACTTATATCATTCTTTAACCACCAAAACAAGATGTAAAATAGAGTGTAGAATGATCTTACTACTAGCTCAAGGCTAGGGATGATCACTAGATGAAAATGAGGTGGATAAAAGCTTGTGTGAGTGGTCCTTCAACTTCCAAGAGCTCCAAGCTTTCTTATATGGCTTCTAACACCTTTGAGTATGTATGGATTGGATGGAACTTGAATGAAAATGATGGATGTATGGGTGTGTGTGTTCGGTCGAGACCAAGGGGAGAGGAGAAGAAGAAGTTCAAGTGTTGTGTGTGTTTGAGAATGACGTGGTTATGATCTTGGAGTTTCTCTTATAATCCATCAACCTTAGTTTATCTCATGGTTAATATGTTTTAGAAAGTGGGACACAGTCTATTAAACTAACAAAAGAAAATCTTGTGTGGGGGGCCACAAGAAACCGTAAATAGGCGGGGGGGGGGGGGTCTAGTGTAGGTTGTAACCATTAGTTAGTTATGTTAGTTGAAAATCAAGTGTTTAGTTAGGTTAATTAGTTACTAGATGTTATATATTGTGTTATGATGTTCGGGGACCATAACTTGTTTGGTAATGTTAAAACAGTGCTTCTAGTGAAAATTTGGTGTTTCGGGTAGTGTCCGGTTGTTCGGTTGGTTACTAGTTCGTTAAGGTGCTAAACTATGCAGTTTAGTGTGCTTTATGTTACCTTTCGTGACAGTTTTGATTCCCCACACTTAGGAAAGTATTCTAGACCATTTTGTCACACCCCGACCACGTAAAACAACAGATCGTGGCGGAAACGTCGGGGAGTGTTGTAACAGAATCATTGTTTCACAACCATGGATTAAATAATTTCGTTTTATTACAAATCAGATAAATACAATTATTATCTTTCAAGTTTTAAAGTCGCTAAGGCACGAGTCCATCCTATGTATAGCATGCATCAACAATCATCACATAACAGCACCTGAAACATGTGTAAAAATAGGTACGTCAGCATAAAAATGCAAGTGAGATACATAGGTTTTATTGATTTAGGATTCATGACCTGTAAGTTTAAAGAAAAAAAATATTTAATCAAAAATAGTCATGAACCTTAAAATATTTTCTTTTATAAATCATATAACAAGTAATAAGAAAATCAGATGATATAAATAAATAATTAAGTAAAATGAGTTTGTATAAAATATATTGTTTGTAAAACAATATTTTGATAAAAAGGTTTATAGTATGTATATAAAAATATACTTTGGTTTTAAGAGAGTCGAATAAGTAATATATTAAAATATATTTCAGTTCCAAAATCGTTAAACAAATAGTATATTAAATATACTTTAGTCGTCAAAATAATAATTTTCAGTAGTATATCAAAAGTATACTTTGGTTTTATTAATAACATATTAAACTATGCTTTGGTTTTATAAATAACAAATTAAACTATGTTTTGGTTTTATAAATAACATATTAAACTATGCTTTGGCTAAATAAATAACATATTAAACTATGCTTTGGTTAAATAAATAACATATTAAACTATGCTATATGTATATAAAAATATACTTTGGTTTTAAGAGAGTCGAATAAGTAATATATTAAAATATATTTCAGTTCCAAAATCGTTAAACAAATAGTATATTAAATATACTTTAGTCGTTAAAATAATAATTTTCAGTAGTATATCAAAAGTATACTTTGGTTTTATTAATAACATATTAAACTATGCTTTGGTTTTATAAATAACATATTAAACTATGTTTTGGTTTTATAAATAACATATTAAACTATGCTTTGGTTAAATAAATAACATATTAAACTATGCTTTGGTTAAATAACATATTAAACTATGCTTTTGGTTTTGTAAATAACATATTAACTATGTTTTAGTAATTAACAAAATATATGTTGTTTTGTACAATATCACATATGAGAGCATATCAAACTATACTTTTGGGAGTATAATAAAATATACAATAAAAATGTGATTTAAGAATTCAACGAAACCTAGTGTATCAAAATACACCTTTGAGACTATATAAAATACCATAAAGGCAATCCCTATTTGGATAAAATATCGGTTTCTGACATTCCATGACAACAGGAATGGGGTGTCAAATCCTATAGCGCTATATCATACTACCAATCGGTCTGGTGAATGTATAAAACAAGTACAATCCAACAATTGATTTTATAATCTTTGAAAAATTAGTATTTAAACCATAAATAATCATTCGGTTTGTCAAAAGATAAGTACTAACATGTATAATCAATTTATACTTGGAAATCATGAATATAACAAATAGGTACACATGTTTCACCCCAAAACATTTGAAAACAGTAAAAGAGGGGACTATGTACTCACTTTAGAGTGCTTAGATGTCTTGAATAACAACCAAGCAAAGCTAGAGGGATCACGGAAATCAAACGACACCTAATATAGGTAACTACATTAATAAACCGGACCTAAATCGGGAGATCGGATAGGATGAGGTTTCGTAAACCAAATGAGTATTGGAACTCATATGATATGGTTTAACAAAGCCTACATACTAAAACGAAACCTAACCTAAGTGCTTACGACCCGTTTAGGTAGCGTATGCTACTTTAACGCGTCTTTCGCGTAAAACGCGTTCGGAACGCCTAACTAGTCCTATGACAAGTATTATATGCCTAAACGTGTTTAATTATGTTGCATAATCAGTTAAGTGACAAAGTTTGGGTTACATATGCTTAAATATCAATTATGCATAAAAAGGGAATTTCGGTCATTTTCCTAAGGCATATAAACTACCTATCATACAACTACTTAAACGAAGTGACCATAAGGTATAACCTCGGAAGGTTATTCCCTATACAACTATGGTCACTAAACATATTTGGTCGGATCCTAATGATCGACCAAACAGGTCTACTTCGAAAGTTTAAGCGGTTGTTTAGACCGCTTGACTTACGACTCTACATAAGCACTAAACCTAAAGTGACGAGATAAACATGTTAAAACATGTTTAACGAGGTTAGAAAATAGGTTTGATATCAAAACAAACGGTTTTGATACCCAAGAATAGTTTGGTTACAAAATATGCATGAATACGCATTTTGACCGAAACTACGACTCGTCACTACACATAATCAACGTGGTAATCAGTAGGTATAGTCACTTGGTAATATAACCATCGTGATTACGCTCACGTTGCGAAGTTCAAACGAACTTCGTGTTGACCATAAACTGGTCAATGCAGAAAGTCAAACACTGTTTGACTTTCCCACTTAAAAAAAACGCATAAAAGAACGAAAGAAGCTTACAAAGGGTCCAAGCTAGGAAGATACGATCTATAAATTCTCAGGTATGAAGCATTTGAGCTTCAACTTAGAGAAAATTAGATCATGTGTGAGGAAAGAATGAAAATGAGGTGGGTATATATAGGATTCGGTCCATAGTTAAGATCGTTTATCGAGAACCGTGCTTTAATCATGGCCTTACACTTGGGCCCAAGGTTTTAGAATACCATTGGAATATGTAAAACCATCAAATACCAGCCCATAGGGTGCAAAACCATGGGTTAAAACCATCAAAATCTCAAAAATGGACCAAATTCAATGTATCTGCCAGAAATTTCAAAAATGGTCCCTGCACTTGTAAAACTTGATTTTTTTGCACTTTTAAGCCCCTTTAACCCCATATTAAGGCTCTAAAATAAATTTAAAGTATAGGGAAATTAAAATATGCTCCAAAACATCTCGGATGTCGGTTCGTTTGGTCGTACGGTTGCGTTGTTTGGTTAATTACGACGGAAATCGTAATGAACTAAAAAACGATCCAACTTACGCGACGAATGGAATTTTATCATGCCAATCACTAAAATAAAATATTTTAATAATTACATAAATTTTTGGATGTCTGAATATATTCAGGACGTAAGATATGCGCGAAAATGCAAACTTTTGCACTTTTGACGCTTTTAGTCTCTATTGATCAAATAAGTTTATTTTAGCATACCGAACCCCTCAAAGCCTATTACTAAGATATGTAAAGGATATTTAGGGTATGTTTAACTTATGATCAAGTTCCAGAATGTTCGTTACAGTATGAATCGGCATACTTTCACAGTTTGTCGAAATTAGTCCCTGTAAACGAATAAACTTGATTTCGCCAAACCAAACCTTCCAAAACTTATTTCTAAGTTATGTAAAGTTTATTTAAGGTATGTTAATCCTATGTCACTATTACGGAGTGTTTGTTGCATTAAAAAGGTTATATTTACGCATCAGATCGCGTATAACCTTCCAGAAAGCGATTTAGAGCTCGAAATCGAACAAGAATTGATATGTGCAAACGATACACATATTTATACAAATCCCAAGTATGAAATACAATATTTCCTTGGTTTGGTATTTGTTTGATGGTTGAAGTGACACAGGTGTCACAGTCTCCCCTACTTTATGAAATTTCATCCCGAAATTTAATTTTAGAGGAAACTTGTGTAGACAACTGTGATGGTTTCGCTTTCGAATGAATCCCTCGAACCCTAAGTAAAACTCTAGGCCATGTTCGGATTCTTAGCAAAATTGTCAACTATCAAAGTGGACTCCTTGTAGTAACAAAACATGGAGTTTCGAAATACGGACAGAAGAACGTTTCTTATGAAGACTTATCATAGGAAACTTGTGTGTGCTCAAAATCAGAGTCGGAGAGTGTAAGATAAAATGACATTGGTCAAGGTCCAGGACTTCTAGTAACTTAAATAACGCTACGTTCGCAATGGAATAAGGAACACTTATATATAGGAAGTACCAGCGGCGTATCCACCATGCCCTTTTTACATTGTTTACGTATCGTTATTCTCATCACTATAGGTCTTAACACATGACAAAATTTGATGTGGTTTCTGTGCACTGAATTCCATAATTATGTATGCATCCATAATTACGTAATTCCTTGCACATTCCGCACAGTTCATTTCATAATGCGTAGGGGAAAAATCAATTGAATAAACATAATGTGCCTTGATTAGACCACCAGGGGATCTTTTTAACTAGATCAACGAACAATCTTTTTAACTAGATCAGCACATGATCTTCTTAACTAGACCGTTGTACGATCTCCTTAAATAGACCACTTAAGGGATCATTTCAATTATATCATCACATGATATTCATAACCAGATTTTTGAATCAATCTGTTTAACTAGACCACTCAAAGGGTCCAATTATAGAATAGTACTTCATAACCCAAGGGACTTAACTACAACATAGAATTCCATTAAGGATTTAAGATAGTACCTTCAGATATCCTTCTATGAATCCCTCATACGAAGATATGGAAGATTCTATGAGGATTTGGATATTGAAAATTCAGATTACACAAAAAACACAAGACATAAAAGGAATCATATAAGCACATATAATCACATAATTGTTTAACTTGATCTTCATTTTGTTAATTTTCTTGTTTAATTAAGCACACGAGTATTCAAAGCACACCAGGAATCCAATCCGTGAATTCCGTTTGGCACTTTAAACATATTCAAGAATCTAACTATGAAGATAGGAAGATCTTAATAGGAATTCATCTTTGTTTCTTGAAAAGAAACGAGTATTTAAGATTTTGGGGAGATCACAAGTGATCATAAAATGACGGAACCACACGAGTAGTTTGTCTTGGTGTCGGTATCATAGGGTTGAATTAAACATACACACAATCGTATCAGTTTTGTAAAATAAAATTGAAACAACAAATTTTATTTATATAACAACTGAGTCGATTCAACATTAAAAGATAACAACCAAGGAATTACAAAAGACTAATTGTTCACTGCTGCATCATTGTTTGCGTTTGCCTCGTTTATGTTAAACACTCGTCCACATGCTGGATTTGCGTTAACAAGTCTTGGGCAATTGTTGCGGTAGTGAGTGAGGTCACCACAGTTATAACACGACCCAGGTGGGAACCGTGCTTGGACAGCAGCAGGCTTTGCAGCAGCTTGGTTTGCATAACGGCAGATATCGACCAAATGTCCCAATCGCCCATAGTGGGTACATTTGTGACACTGCACTTGCTCCAGATGATGACTGTTGCATTTGGTGCACATAGGTGCGGTACCAACATAATTTTTCCTTTTACGAGGTTGGGCTGGCTGGTTTGGTGCAACCTGATTGTTCTGAGCAGTTATGGCACAATTTTGAGAAGCCTTGCGCTTCTTCTTTTTGGATGCCTCGGCCTGTTTTTCCTTTGGTTCAACTTGTGCAGTCTTGTCAGATGGTCTTGGGTCGCCCTTTCGAAAAAGCTTACCCTTCCTGATCTGAGTCTCAGTCAGGGTAGCAGATAATTCAATAGCCTGCCTGACGGTAGTAGGGTTGCTACCAGTAATAATTTCCTGGACTAGGTCAGGAAGACCATCAATGTACTTTTCAATCGCCTTCTCCACAGGCCTAACCATGGCAGGACACAACAGGCTCAGTTCTTCATAACGGTCGGTATAGGCTCGATGTTCACCACTGTCTTGCTTTAGGTCGTCAAATTCCCTTTCCAGTGCTCTAAGCTCATGACGAGGACATAACTCCTTCATCATTAGAGCGCGGAGCTCTTCCCAAGTTTGAGCTAGTGCCACATCAGCACCCTATCACGCATCACCCTGTTCCACCATGTAAGAGCATGCTTCTCGAACACACTGGATGCAAACTCAACCTTACGCTCATTCGGACATTGCACATGCCTGAATGTGCTCTCCAAACTTTCGAACCATTGCAGGAGCGCGGTTGCTCCTTGAGTCCCAGAAAACTTCAAAGGTTTAGCAGAGTTGAAGGTCTTGAAATTACACTGAACATTGTTATTGTTGTTGTATATCTGATGGATCTCGGTTACTAGGCCCGGAAGCACAGCAGCCATTTGCTGAGCGACAAGGGCTGCGACTTCTTCATTAGTTTGAGGCTGTGCTTCTCGTCGAGGAGGCATTGTCTAAAAAGAACAAGAAAACATGAGGAGAAACAAGTGAAATGGCATTCGGTAAGAATGGGATGTTGCAAATACCGCCCAAAAAGCATGGGTAATGGTCATTTGTTCGAACTACGAAGCAAACAAACGACACACGATAGATGAATCAAAGTAAATAGGTCCTTATAATGTATCGCGAAGACATGCTTTAGCCTATAAGTGGACACTCACCCCAAGAGTTCCCAGGTAAGAGTGACCGGTCCAATTATGTGGATTTGTACGAACACTCTAGCCTTAGACAGAAAACTCAGGATACAGGCATCCACCCTTCCAAATTGCACGTGTTCACATTATAAGACCCAAACTTTGACGGGATTTTGAAAACTTAGAGGGTTCAAAACCTTATATTAAATCATCCTAGAACAGATGATTAGCTTTCAAAGCGGATTCAAAATTTGTGTTCTTATTGTGGTTGTCACCTAAAGATAGGCGACGGTATTGTTTTAAAACTAAACACAAGATAACTTGTGTTAGGGTCCTAGGAAGGTTATAGTCTAGGTCAAAGCATTACTAATAACCTAATTCCATATAACCATTGGCTCTGATACCAACTTTTCTGTCACTCCCCGACCACATAAAACAACAGATCGTGGCGGAAACGTCGGGGAGTGTTGTAACAGAATCATTGTTTCACAACCATGGATTAAATAATTTCGTTTTATTGAATTATTGAACTCATTGTTTTATTACAAATCAGATAAATACACTTATTATCTTTCAAGTTTTAAAGTCGCTAAGGCACGACTCCATCCTATGTATAGCATGCATCAACAATCATCACATAACAGCACCTGAAACATGTGTAAAAATAGGTACGTCAGCATAAAAATGCATGTGAGATACATAGGTTTTATTGATTTAGGATTCATGACAAATAGGTTTTATGCGATTTAGGTTTTATTGATTTAGGATCCAAAATCGTTAAACAAATAGTATATTAAATATACTTTAGTCGTTAAAATAATAATTTTCAGTAGTATATCAAAAGTATACTTTGGTTTTATTAATAACATATTAAACTATGCTTTGGTTTTATAAATAACATATTAAACTATGTTTTGGTTTTATAAATAACATATTAAACTATGCTTTGGTTAAATAAATAACATATTAAACTATGCTTTGGTTAAATAACATATCAAACTATGCTTTTGGTTTTGTAAATAACATATTAACTATGTTTTAGTAATTAACAAAATATATGTTGTTTTGTACAATATCACATATGAGAGCATATCAAACTATACTTTTGGGAGTATAATAAAATATACAATAAAAATGTGATTTAAGAATTCAACCAAACCTAGTGTATCAAAATACACCTTTGAGACTATAGAAATACCACAAAGGCAATCCTTATTTGGATAAAATATCGGTTTCTGACATTCCATGACAAAAGGAATGGGGTGTCAAATCCTATAGCGCTATATCATACTACCAATCGGTCTGGTGAATATATAAAACAAGTACAATCCAATAATTGATTTTATATGCTTTGAAAAATTAGTATTTAAACCATAAATAATCATTCAGTTTGTCAAAAGATAAGTACTAACATGTATAATCAATTTATACTTTGAAATCATGAAAATAACAAATAGGTACACATGTTTCACCCCAAAACATTTGAAAACAGTAAAAGAGGGGACTATGTACTCACTTTAGAGTGCTTAGATGTCTTGAATAACAACCAAGCAAAGCTAGAGGGATCACAAAAATCAAACGACACCTAATATAGGTAACTACATTAATAAACCGGACCTAAATCGGGAGATCGGATAGGATGAGGTTTCGTAAACCAAATGAGTATTAGAACTCATATGATATGGTTTAACAAAGCCTACATACTAAAACAAAACCTAACCTAAGTCCTTACGACCCATTACGACCCGTTTAGGTAGCTTATGCTACTTTAACGCGTCGTTCGCGTAAAACGCGTTCGGAACGCCTAACTAGTCCTATGACAAGTATTATATGCCTAAACGTGTTTAATTATGTTGCATAACGTGTTTATTTAAGGTATGTTAAGCCTATGTCACTATTCCAGAGTGTTTGTTGCATTAAACTGGTTATATTTACGCATCAGATCGCGTATAACCTTCCAGAAAGTGATCTAGAGCTCGAAATCGAACAAGAATTGATATGTGCAAACGAAACACATATTTATACAAATCCCAAGTATGAAATACAATATTTCATTGGTTTGGTATTTGTTTGATGGTTGAAGTGACACAGGTGTCACACATTTAACCATATTTTTGCATGATATTAAAGTGTTTAAATGCTGAATTTTGCTGATTTCTGCAGTATTCTGCAGTTTGTGTGAGTTTTAGGCACTTTCCGACACTTAAACTATCACTAGGAAGGCAGTTTTGTGATCCTTCATTTCCTACAAACTATACTAGTGTAACTCTTGGTTTCTAGCTCATTATGTGTCTCAATACCATGTATGTCTATGTACTAAACTCCATCAGCATTTTTCTGATTTATCTGATAACTGTGCTACCTTTGTTTCGTGCATCATTTGAATCAATACAGTTCTCATGCAATAATGATATGACATTAAGCAATATGTGATGCACATGTATGTATGATAACAATAATCAGAAAGCAATTTAAGTCATCAATTGAAATTCAGCCCAGTCATTAAGCACTAATCATTGTTTAATAGTTGTATGGATACCTTGAATTTTGACAGTTGTCACATTCTCCCCCTGTTAAGAAAATTTCGTCCCGAAATTTTAAGCTTTACTATTAGCTGCAGGGGAGTTAGGGAACAAATGCGGGTATTTTGCTTTCATACGATCTTCACGCTCCCAAGTAAACTTTGGGCTGTGACGAGCGTTCCAACGAACCTTGACAAGCTTAACACTACTCCTCCGAGTCTTGTTAACCTTCCAATCGGTAACCTCAATGGGTTCTTCAGTGAAATGGAGTGTGTCGTCAATGTGAACTTCATCCGCAGGGATGATCATTGTCTCTTGAGTTGGACTTTTCTTCAGATTGGATACATGAAATGTATCATGAACACCATTTAATTCCTCTGGTAGCTCCAACTTATACGCTACGGTACCAATCCTTTCCAAAATTCTAAACGGTCCGATAAATCGTGGGTTTAACTTACCATGCTTCCCAAAGCGTGCCACACCTTTCCAAGGTGCAACTTTTAACAGAACCATATCACCCACTTCAAATTCCAAAGGTTTTCGTCTTTGGTCCGCATAACTCTTTTGTCGATCACGAGCCGCCTTGATGCGCTCTCGGACCTGCATGATCTTATCAATTGTTTCTTGGACCAGGTCAGGACCAACCATCTGTCTATCGCATGCATCTGCCCAGCATAACGGTGATCGACACTTGCGTCCATAGAGAGCCTCGAACGGTGCAGCTTGGATGCTTGTATGGTAGATGTTGTTATAGGAGAACTCAACCAAAGGCAGATGAGTATCCCAACTGCCACCTAAATCCATTACACAAGCACGTAGCATATCTTCTAACGTTTGAATCGTTCTCTCGCTTTGTCCGTCCGTCTGCGGGTGAAAAGCAGTACTCAGATTCAACTGAGAACCAAAAGCTTCTTGGAAGGATTGCCAAATCCTTGACACAAACTGTCCATATCTGTCTAATATAAATAAGATGGGCACTCCATGACGTGCAACTATCTCCCTTAGGTACAGCTCAGCTAGCTTACCAGTGTTATCCTTTTCCCTAATCGAAAAAAAGTGCGCAGACTTTGTCAAACGGTCCACGATTACCCAAATCGTGTCATGACCTCTGGGAGTCCTTGGCAACTTAGTTATGAAATCCATTGAAATCTGCTCCCATTTCCACATAGGTATTTCTGGCTGTTGCAGAAGACCTGAAGGCTTCTAATACTCGGCCTTCACCTTGGCGCAAGTCAAACACTTCCCAACATAAGTAGAAACATCACCCTTAAGCCTTGGCCACCAATAATAGTCTTTCAAATCTTGGTACATCTTGTCCGATCCTGGTTGGATCGAGTACCTCGATTTATGAGCTTCATAAAAAATAACATCTCTAAGACCTCTAAAAAGTGGAACCCAAATACGTCCCATAAAACACAAGGTTCCTTCCTCGTTGGGTACCAACTTTTTCTCCATTCCTCGGAGATGAGATATTCAGCCTTAATGTTCTCTTTCTTGAGAGCTTCTCTCTGTGCAGCATGAATACGCAACGAGAGATTTGTCTGGATAATCATCTCCAAAGCCCTAACCCTTATGGGCTTAATCCTTTCTTTTCAACTTAAGGCGTCTGCCACCACATTCGCCTTTCCTGGATGATACTTGATTTCACAGTCATAATCATTTAGCAACTCAACCCATCGTTGCTGTCTCATATTAAGCTCTTTCTGATCGAATATGTGCTGAAGGCTCTTGTGATCCGTAAAGATAGTACATCGAGTACCATACAGATAATGTCGCCAAATCTTCAAAGCAAACACCACTGCGCCTAACTCCAAATCATGTGTGGTGTAGTTCTTCTCATGGACCTTCAATAACCTTTTGTCGCTGGATTAGCACACAGCCCAATCCCTGACGTGAGGCGTCACAATATACCATGAAGTCGTCGGTGCCTTCGGGTAGGGATAAAATAGGTGCATCGCAAAGCTTATTCTTGAAAAGCTGAAAAGCTTCTTCTTGTTTATCTCCCCATTCATATTTCTTATCCTTTTGAGTAAGGGAGGTCAGCGGTTGAGCAATCTTGGAGAAATCTTCTATGAATCTGCGATAGTACCCCGCTAAACCCAAAAACTATCGGATCTCGGTTGGTTTCTTCGGAGTTTCCCAATTCTTAATCGCCTCGATCTTGGTGGGATCCACATGAATACCATTATAATTTACCACATGACTGAGGAACTGCACTTCGCGTAACCAAAACTCACACTTCGAGAACTTAGCATAAAGCTTCTCCTTCTTTAGCAACTCTAAGATGGCTCTAAGGTGTTGCTCATGGTCTTCTTTCGTCCGAGAATAGATCAAAAATATCGTCGATAAATACAATCATGAATTTATCGAGATATTGCTTGCAAACCCGATTCATCAAGTGAATACCATTCTCATTTACCAGCAAGATGAAAGGATGATAGGGGTCTGAAATCGGCATGGAGTACGGTGGGAACCATCTGAATGGCTCATCAAGTGGTGAAGAAGTGAAAAGAGCAAACGGTGCAGACTGAGGGATCTGGGGAAAAGCTGTTGAAACAAAAGGATCGTCATGCGCGTGCTGGCCTGAAGTACCTTCCCCCTGGACGGGGGTGCGGGGATGTCCTGTAGGAAAACGATAGGTAAGTTGGTGCGATGGACATCGGACTCCACAGGAGGAAAAGGAGCAACGTTAGCGGGTGCGGGTGGAGGAACAAGTGGCTTAACAAAAGGAGGGTCAATAGGTGCAGGAACTGGATCCGGAATAAGGGGTGCAATGTTTGGTAAACCAAAAGGAATAGGGTCATGATCAGGCATGGGCTCAGGATCAGCAGGTGCAACATCAGGCTGATCAAGAGGAACAAAAATCTGGCTCAGGATCAAGCTCAGGGTCGTGTGGAGGAGATGGTGCAGCTGACATCGCAATATCATCGTCAGAATCAGTGGCATAGCACTGTAATCCAACCGCCTGCAAAGCTGAAGACGTCACAGACTCAAAGGAATCTGAAACGGAGCGTAAACTAGAATCAGAGGATAACTCAATAACAGGAATCTCAGGAGGTGGAATAGCAACGATATCCTCGTCTATCTCTCCATCACCATGGGCGTCATCAGGAGGACCATCAACAAACATATCAACGTCATCATCAAACAAATCATCAAAAGGCCAATCCTCAGGAGGGATGACCACGAGAGGAACAGGAGCGAGGATCGGAGCCACGATGTGCTCAACATCAGGATGCCCAATGATGAGATGTTCATGGACCGGAATAGGAATGAGAAAAGGATCCTCGTCTGGAATACCATCAGCAAGGGGTAAATCATCTCCAAAGTCAGGAAACGCGAACGGCTGAAAGTCATCCTCGTCATCTGATAGCATATCTGGGTCGCTCTCAGTGTCGGATGTAAGTATCTCGGGCTCAGGTGCAATCTCGTCATCTGAGACTACAGCCATCGGGTCGTCAATATCTGATAGTCCGCTTCCGCTCTCGGAAGAAGACATAGTGTCTGTAACAGAACAATCATAACATATGCACATATATTAACCATTATCATTTAGTATGCAATCAAAGACAATATATCATGAAATCATGTATCCTCAATATTCCTCACGAATCCTTTCTATCCTTCCTAGTCTATCCCAAACTAAACCACAAATGTGACCTTGCAATCATGTTTCTTGTCTGTCCTTTTTGTAAAAATGTTTGTTTCATGGATCTGGGTGTTTTGTATATGCAATGAAAACATGTTGTAAAAAATATTTTCATGAGAGCCCTAATGATTGTAGTCTAGACTCGAGAAAGAATCCTAGTTCGCTACAATCGAAGCTCTAATACCAAACTGTCACACCCTGACTTTTGCGGAAGCGTGATTATGTGTGACTTGCTTAATATCATTACATTCAACTATAACAAATAACTATATGATAAAACCAAAGATGTTCATCCATAGATTAAGTTTTAAAACATCACAAACAACATTGTCTTAAAATCCGAACACATACATTAAATTCCACATTACAAACCAGGCAAATTGTTTAGAGTTCCATAAGGACTCGACAAAAGACATTAATAAAAACTAGGCTTTGAATTATGTATCTTATCCAGGATAAGATACACACTCCAAACCCTTCTACCCCGGATGACATCTTCTATTTCAAACAACACTTGAAACTTCCAACGCCCGCCAGATCCATACTTAGTTTCCTGAAATACATGTAGTTTGAAAACATCAACAAAAGTTGAGCGAGTTCATGTGTTTTGTATGTGTGCACGGATAAACCTTTGTAATCATTGAAAGTATGTATGTATTTGTAAATCCCGGTATAAAAAGCAAACAAGGAAAACAGAACGACTAATGGTTTACAAGGCCATTAATATGTGTGACGTGATGCAGGAAGGCTCAAACCTAGCAGATTTTGCACCGGGCTTCCGGCTGTAAGACATACTCACCTCATGGGCCAAACCCCGGTCCACAAGGGTGGGGCTCGCTAAACCCAAATAGATCTATCACTCATGTCCCTCGGTCCCACTATGTGACACCCTAATTACTAATTAGCGATTTTATATGTAAATACCAACAATTTGATGTGTAGTTAAAACTACACATATTATAAAAATACGGGTTTATTAAAAATTTTACAAATCATAAGTTATTCTACATAACGTGATCGGGTTCGTCGTTAAAATTTACAACGAAGCAATGTGCGGAAGCATGTGTCTTTATCGTGTTCGGTTCTTCATTGAGCTTGATCGTCTTTCGGCATCCAAAAATGTACCTACATTTCATAAACATTAAATACTTTAGTCATACTGGGATTAAAACGTGTTTAAATGAGTCCGGTAACGAATATGAAAGGAGAAATCCCGACGTAAATCTCTTGATCTCAAGAGACTAAATTTTGAGTTGGCCTCCACCGTAACTTACGGTGGCACCGTAAGTTACGGTGGCCACTGAATGTCAAACCCCCACCGTAAATCAGTGGGTAACCACCGTATCAATATCATCACCACCGTAACTTACGGTGGCACCGTAAGTTACGGTGGTCCCTGCATCCAGCCTTTCCATTTTGCCGTTATTTGACACGAAAACTTTCGTATCTTTCAATCCGCTTATCCGTTTGACCTACCGTTTCTTCCTACATGTTTGTAATTTGATCCCCCATCAAATGGAGTTAAAATCCAACATCCGGATTAACAAAATTTAAGACTTTTAAGTCTTCGGCTTATTACCCTTTATACCAATTTTGACACGTTCGTAATTTCATCTAACAAACTTGTGTATTTGACCTTTATATCTCATATACTTCTTCAACTTAATGTTATTTACCATACTAGATTATAATCCCCGGTTTATTACACAAATTAAACCCGTTTTCGTTTGTATGCTTATTTTGACCCGTTAAGGGTATTTATGCACTAAGGTCCCATAACATCCCTTTTATACTTATCTTAAGGATTTAATCTACCAAAACACTTATTTCCAACAACCTTTAAAGGTCGTTTGCCCGGTTTACCCAACAAGGGCATTTTAGTCAACTTTAGCCCCTCATTTACGACGAAGGGCATTTGCTACTTATTTGACCCAAAAAAATGTATGTTTAACCACAATCGTATTTATACATACCTGGCTCGAGTCAACCTAGTGACCCGTTTCAACACCTTGCTTTTATTACCGATATTCTATGGCGACGCAATTATCCAAATTACTATTCGCTCCTGTAACACATGACTTGACCACCACATTAGTTGATTTTGTCAAATGACGTTATTCCCACCATTTGACCCGTTCGATCTATATATAACCCAACATTTTCATATGTAACAAAAACATGGTTTTTATTTACAAATCACACATCCGAACCATTTCGGATTTTCTCACTAGATCCCTTTATTTCTAAAGTCAATTTCCTATATTTTTTACCCATTCGGCTTATGCTATGGGTGCCCTTTGAAACTTATTTTACTTTAGTCAATACTTGACTAAATTTCCATTTTTACCCATTTTCCATTACTAGTTACGCTATAAGGTAACTTTAAGAAAACTCTTAAACTATTAACCAATTCATGACTAGTTTACCATTATGCCTTTTTCACCATTAATCATGGTTTAAAATGTTTCTATTCGTTCCAACCCAATTCGTTTCGTGTTGGAACCCAGAATTCGAACCAAATCCTTTGTTGTATTTATCGCCTATAAAATAAACACGTATACTACAAGTAGGTGTAAGTTTTACTTACCCTGCATCCGAAACATGCTTTTACTTCTTATTTGCTTCGTTTGACCCGCTTCCTTTCTAAGCCTCCACCTAGCTTGTCAAGCGTCAAACTATCATCATAATTCGTAAGACGGTTAGTTTAGTCATTTTCACATACGACTATTCCATCTTACAAACTCTATGTCGGAACTACTATCCGACTTTAATATTGGTTTATTTGACTTTCGATAGTCAACTAACTTCAATCATATTACACGCACAATAAGTTCAATCAACATCACGTTTAGAACCCATATTATTCCGTATTACACGTAGTTAGTCGAGTTAGCCAATTACGTGTTTCTTTCATAATTTCATTATGTCAACATTCATTCGGGCATTTTAACAAACACCTAATGTGCATAATATCACTTATTTACTAACTAGTTCATAACTAGTTATCTTTACCAAGATTTACATCAACATATTCAAAACTCTAAGTCTAGTGTTCATGAACTACATCAAGAACTTATATCATAACCTCAATATTCATCAATCTTACATTCTAATCTGAGTGTTCATCATCTTAACATAAAACCCACTTAGCACATAATAGGGTAATTACCAAATCCCTAGTTTTGACAACAATTCATCAAATTTTCTGCTAGGATTTGTTTCTAAACCAAGATATAATCACAATAACACTCATAGATTCAACATTCATTCCAAAATTTCTACTAATTAAACTTTACCCAAAAATCAAACATCACCGAATCTGAAATTGCAACTTACCTAATGTTAGACAAGTGTAGGTGATCAAGATTTTTGATTCATGCAGCGATTACATGCCCAATTCACCCTTCAATTGATCAAATTAGATGAAATAAGGGTTTGGGGGTTCTTCCCCTCTCCTGGTCGCTCCCATCCACGCACACACTGATGTGTGTGTTTGTTTGATTTTTTTTTTTTTTATAAAAATCTAGTTTGGCCACTTATACATAATCAGCCCCTTTAGTTTATCTTTTTAGACTATTTGCACATCAAACTAACTTCTTTCATTTAATTACAAGACTTGTACTAAGTTATTTATTTCCTAGTTACTTTATCTTGTTCACAACCCGTTTTATTTTAAGTCCCGTTAAATCCCGGGCCTTTTTATATACTTTGCTTTCTCAAAGTATTTCTCCTCCTTTTGATATATATATTAGATTTATTTATTTAAATCCTATAATTTACCGGGTAAGTTTTATCACTTACTGTATTTTACCCGTCGTGTATTGTTAACGTGGTTTGATTACCAAACCCGTTTTCGGGGTGTTACAAGTCTACCCCCCTTAAAGAGGTTTCGTCCTCGAAACCTTTTCTTACATAATTCATTGAGTTTAAACTCAATGTATTTGAGCCGAGAATTCTTTTAAACATTACTTATACTTTTATCCAATTGTTAGTATTACCAGAAAAGTATGGTAACATCTTTTTGGTTATTATTTGTCTACGTATCTCATACGACACAATGCAACTCGGAATAACGTGATCTCGTTATTTCCACTAGTTTAGTTACTTAGCGTTATTCATCACTTTCATATACTATCGAATTCTTTATGAATCCGTTACTTTGACCCGTTTAAAGGTCTCTAGTGAAATCTTTCACTTTTAGCAACAAATCCTTTTATTTTCAAATTTATTTATTCGGTTCAGTTATACCGAATTTACCGTTTACAAGCGAACCAAATTTCTTAACTTGAATTGCTGACTTTAACCGGTTTCACTAACTAGACTTATTTGTCCAGTTTCTTTTTACCACTTGCCTGGTTATAATGTGATTCTACTT
>JARYGA010048454.1:0-33101 GCA_030545235.1 Helianthus tuberosus | reverse complement strand
ATCTTGTAAAGACATGTGATGCTTGCCAAAGAACAGGTAATATTTCTTCCAAAAACGAAATGCCACAAAATGGCATTCTTGTTTGTGAAATTTTTGATGTGTGGGGACTCGACTTTATGGGACCTTTTCCACCATCGAAAGGAAACAAATACATACTTGTGGCAGTAGATTACCTGTCTAAATGGGCCGAGGCCGAAGCACTTCCAACAAATGATGGAAGAGTAGTGGTAAGATTTCTGAAAAAATTATTCTCTCGTTTTGGCACACCCAAAGCTTTAATAAGTGATAGAGGTACCCATTTTTGTAATCATCAACTTGAAAAAATTTTAACAAGATATGGGGTCTATCACCGGGTTTCGACAGCTTATCACCCTCAAACAAACGGACAAGCCGAAGTGACCAATAGAGGGCTAAAACGAATACTTGAAAAAACCGTAGGGTTAAATAGAAAGGAATGGGCTGATAAATTAGATGATGCTTTATGGGCTTTTCGAACTGCTTATAAAACAACGATAGGTACAACCCCATATAAGCTAGTCTATGGAAAAAGTTGCCACTTGCCAGTAGAAATTGCACACAAAGCCTACTGGGCAATCAAAAATGTAAACTTAGATCTAGAATTTGCTGGTAAAAATCGATTTTGTCAAATAAATGAATTAGACGAACTTAGGAATTATGCATACTCAAACTCTGAGATTTATAAGGAAAGAATGAAAGATTGGCATGACAAACATATTAAACCTAATGAATTTCGGGTAGGAGATTTAGTTCTTTTGTTTAATTCACGACTTCGATTGTTTCCTGGTAAATTAAAGTCTAGGTGGTCAGGACCTTTTTCCGTCACCCATATTTTTCCACACGGTGCAGTGGAAATTAAACCTCGAAATGGGTCACCATTTAAAGTCAATGGCCAACGGCTGAAATTCTATCAAGGATTTATTGAGGATGAGGAAGAAGAGATCTCGCTTCAAACCGTGGAAGAATAAAAACATCATGCCTGGTAAGTTATGAACGATTGAGGCGGCAAAATAAAGCGGTAAGTTTTCTAAACCATAGCTTATAGGAGAAAGGAGCACTCACACGCGCACTATAAAAAAAAAAAAAAAAAAAAAAAAAAGCTCGGCACGGGGCCGTGTTCGCGCTGCAGACGGAATAAAACCCCTTTTTCAAAACAGTTTCTTCATTCCACACGCCCCGTTTCCCCACAAAAGCTCTGGTTCCAGCCGATTTTTCGTGAAATTCCAACGTCTCTTACCGATCTAACAACGTCAAGGTATGATTCTGTCACTCGTAGTAGTTAGATTAGTCACTTGCATGTAGTTAATACACCACAAATTTGGGGAAAAATCTAGGGTTCTTGATGTTCTTCCGGATCGAACCTAAAACTTTTGCCTAAATCTGTTTGCATTTAGTTAGATTAGTGTTAAGGGAAGTAAATACACTTGCATTGTTCATAGATTCACCCGATTTCTTACAAAAACCCAAAACCCTTGTTTTTGAACCGAAAAAGATAAAATTGATAGGGTAAACGGGTTATTTTGGGAAAAACGGCACTTAGGGTTTCATTTTCGGGGGAAACCGCACTTATTGGTTCAAAAATTTTCAAGTTTTCGAAACCGGGTCGAAAAATGGGATTTTTGAGTAACAGACCCCTGAACACGGGGCCGTGTCCGCTGGGCACGGGGTCGTGTCCAGCCCGCTGTTTGCAGTTTTGTCCGAAAATATTTCTGTTTCATGCTAACTTTTGGTGTATTCTTGCAGATGGCCAGGAAGTTTACCAGATTCAACGCCAATGAGCTAGATGCAAGAGCTCGATACGAGCTTCTTCAAACAAGACCGGAGGAATACCCGAGGCAGGCATGCACAGAACTACTAACCATGGTGAATCAAATTGACCGTTTCAACAACATTGTCACGGGACCACTCAGAGTCGCACTAACAACCCGACTCCGTTCTGTTCATGAATGCACCTTGGAATTCTATAGCACCTTTGCATTCACTTCAAGGTGCGACCCGTTTGATAATGAAGGGGTGTCATTCAGGTGTGGCGGAACGAGGTATTCGATCTCCATGGCACAATTCGGGTCGATTATCGGGTTGTATGCGGAGGAGGATGCGGGAGACGAAGACAATACCGGGGGGTTGAGAGAGATCGAAGACAACGAGCGCCAAGCCATGTGGGCTCAGATTGGGGAAGGGTTCTATAATCCAAGCAGCACTAAGAGTACCAAGCTGAGGGATCCGCTTTACAGATACATTCATAGGCTCCTCGGCTACTCTCTTAGCCAAAGGCATGACAGTGGTGGCGTCGTTGGGTTAAGAGATTTGCTTGTCCTCCATTGCATTCACAACCGCAGACCGCTCGATGTTCCGTTCCTCATGCTCCGAAACATGCATCACAACCGCCTTGCTAGTGCACCAACTCCTATTTTCTTCGGGGGGGTGGGTGCACCGTCTCCTCAGGCACTTCGCCCACATTCCGAGGGCATTTGAGAGAAGCCCATGGTCGGGTACGGTGGATATTCACATATGCCGCTCGATGAACCTGGTTTATGAGGCAGAAGACGGGACGGTAACCTTTCAAAGGATGCAAGGTCATGCATGGAACCCGCAAGAAGCACTTGTCCTCCCAGCACCGCAACATCATCAGTACCAATACCCACCCCACGGTGATCCGGGCCAATCATCCTCCTCGGGAGGCAGTTTTCCTAATTTTCAAAGTTTGCATGATTTGTTGCAGGAAAACCTCATGTGTACTCGGAACACCTATAACATGGCGAGCAACACCTACCACCGGGTCGGAGCTATCGAGAGAAACCTATCCGAGATACAAGAAGACGTCGGATACATACGAGACCACATTGCACGCCATGGAGGGGGTGACGATGATGATGATGATGATGATGCCATGGAGTAGGCGGGAGGAGAATAGGAGGAAGCGGTTGATTGATGACTCCCCAGGTTAACCCTTTGCAATCTTGAACAATTGATGGCCTACGTGCCAAGTGTTAGACAATTTACTTTTCCTAACTATTTTCTGCATTTTATTTTTTTCTTTTACTTTATGCTTGGAACAATTAACTTTGGTAATGTAGGATGTTTGTATTGCTTGGTGTGGTATTAAGTGTTGAAACAGGTACAAACCAAGGCTTAGGGTGTTAAGCCTCAGCACTCATAGGGCTAGAATGGAAAAACCGGAGAAGGAAACCTGTTTTTCAGGCTTCCAGACTGTCCACACGGGGACGTGTCCAGCCAACACGCCCCCGTGCTCACCTCCCTGACCTGCTGTTTGGCTTCTGTTCGGCAGAGTTTTGTCAGACACGTGGCCGTGTTCAGTGGACACGGGGCCGTGTCCACCTTCTGTAAGTTCTTGTTACTGGCACCTGAACACGGGGTCGTGCCCACTCTACACGGGGCCGTGTTCAGTGCCCAGTAACACAATTTTTTGCTTTTTAAACACTATTTTACACATCTAATCAACCTAAAAATTTATTTTTGGGACACATTGAGGACAATGTGTAATTTAAGTGTGGGGGGGATGCTAAAACCTTGAATTTTGCAAGTCCTAAATACAAGCCTTACACAAAACTCTATTGGAACCGCTAATCACCCCAAATTTTTTCAAAAATTTCAATTTTTTTTACTTGTCTAGGTTTAACTCGGGAAATTCAAGCTCTCAAAAAGGTTATATTTTTACAAATTTACAACCGATAGCGTAGTGATAAAAAGAACCAACATAAGAAAATTATGAAAAGGCATGACAAACTTATTTAAAATTTGATTATATATACTTGATCACATAAAAACTCATTCCCACAAAAGTGAGTTTTGAGCCTTTATTGAGCACACAATTCCATATCATTTGACTAAATGCTCATTTTTCGTTTCTTGTGTGAATAGCCGCTTGGTTCTTACGACTCTAGAACTTGCCATAACAATACATTCCCGGTCCTTATCAACTTAAACCCGAGTAAGTAAATGATGGGGGCATTAGGACTAACATTTTTTTTCTACACCATTATTTTTCTTTTTCTTTTACCACCTACCCAAAAATCCCCCTAGTTAGCCCCTTTGAGCCTAAACCTTTTCGTTTCATCACCCAAAACAAAAACCCTTTCACCCACCAAAACCTTTTTCATTTTTAACCCTTTATTTTAGTAACAAGTTCGGTTCTTCGTAAAAAAAAAAAATGAAGCAAAAAGAAAATAAACAAACAAAGTAATCAAAAATAACTTTGTTTGAATAAAAGCTTCATCAAAAATAAAAAGTTGCAAAAATACGAAAACCGACACTTGTTACGCTTTTTAGCCCTTTTTCTACTAACCACTAACCCAACCACCTACCTTTAACCCTAGCCAACCCTTAACCCACAAAGCCCTCTTGATATCTACAAAGGTATAAAAGTTAAAAAGGAGGAGGATTGATTTTTTGGCAAGCCTATGGTAGGAATAAGTTCCAGGACCGCTCTCGAGTGATTCACTAAAAATACACCTTCGGCCGAGTGTGAGTGATTTCCCCGCGAGGTATGTGAACTTGTATATAAATAAAATTTTAAAAAAGGCATGTTATGCCCAAATAAGTAATTTCTTTTATGAACAGTTCTAAATAAATCATTACGAATAGGAGTGTAAATAAATAAAAATAAAACCCCAAAAAGATCTTGGAAATCCCGACACTCTATGACAAGCCCAAAACCTTCTCTTCTACCTATTCCATTTGGGAGTGTAAGCCAAATATTAAAGAGTTTTGCTTGAGGACAAGCAAAAGTTCAAGTGTGGGGGTATTTGATGTGTGTAAAATGCAACATATAAATTACATCAAATGAGGCATAAAACTAACCCTTTTTTAGTACTAATATTGGAAAAAGAGTGTTTTTGTCTTCCTTTTGAATTTTCAGGATTAAATGAGCTCAAAAACGCAAAAGAAGCAAAAAGACAGCTAAATCCAACATAAATACAAGAAAAGGAACATTAGTGGATTGCCCGAACCCTCAACGGCACCTTCCAAAGCAAACCTATAGAAGCTTCTATTGCCCACCACGGGCCGTGCTCAGAGGACACGGGGGGCATGCCGAAAGTACTGCAGGCGCATTAATTGTAATTGCGAATTACAATTAATGAAGAGAGAGAGTGTCAGACGGGCACGGGGCCGTGCCCAGGCTTCTGTTCAGCCTATAAATAGGAGTGCTTGGTTTCATTGCAACTCATCCCTTGGCACACCACCTCTCTCACACTTCATCCACCACCCACCACCATCACAACACCATCATCCACCACCATCATCCATTGTCCATCATAGAGTGTGTGAGTCGTCTCGGGATCCAAGATTGATCGTAAGAGTTCTTGACAATCAAGGCCATGTTTGCCTAAGTCTCTTACATCACTTGGTGAAGACAAAGTGTCTAGTATAATACTTTTTATTTCTAATCTTTTGCACTTTTTATTTGGTTTTGTATTAATGACTTTAATAACTAGTTATTTATGTTGAAGGTGATCTTTCCTTATCGTTTGTCCGTGGTGTCTTGGCATTATTTTACTGTCTATATAAAATAAAGGATTTTCACCATTCATATCTCCACGGTCTATATGGAGGTATGTTGGCTACCTGGTAGGGGGTTAAGGGAACGGTTTGGTAAAGGTCTTGCCATTGTTCAGCGTTTAGAGGTCCTACAATGGACCTGGGTCAAATTTAGTAGGACCTCCTTCAATACTTCACGGTATTGGATGGCGGGGGTCCAAACTCTTTGATCCCCTCATAAGTTAACTACTATTAATACTATAACCCGGCTATTTAGGACTGTATCCCTGCTGACTCAGACTACTTAGTCGAGGGTAACGTCACCGCCAAAAGCGGGGCCTACCACAATACTGCATTAATAACTTAATTCATTATCTTCCAATAATCCACCCCTTTAGGATTGTATCCCTGCTGACTCAAACTACTGGGGTGAGGGTAACGTCACCTTCAAAAGAGGGGCCTACTACAATAACTAAGATAATCTCTTAATTATGTGCAAAAGTGCGGGAATAATCAAAGGTTATACTAGATACGAGTCGGAACCAAGTGATTCATCTTGTCTATCTGTTTTTATTTTATTTTATTTTTCAGCATTTTAGTTAGTTTTCATTTTTCTTAGTTTAAAACATTTTTCTAAACTTTTATTTTGGTTAGACGTTGAGGATAAACCGGTATTAAAAGCTCTTGTGTCCTTGGACGACCTCGGTATCTTACCAACGCTATACTACACTCAACGATGGGTGCACTTGCCCATATGTGTGTTTAGTGTTAGTGAAATATCGTGTTTTATAAATTTAAAACTTGGCTAAAATAAGTGTTAAAAAAGGGCTTAAAATATACACCTAAAATATACGACACTTCGCACGCATCAGGTTTTCAGGCAGCTTGGGGTACACGACTGAAGTTTAGTACGGCTTTCCATCCACAAACAGATGGGCAGTCAGAACGTACGATCCAGACTTTAGAAGATATGCTCCGAGCATGTGAAATTGAATGGTCTGGAAACTGGGATGAATATCTATGCCTTGTTGAGTTTGCTTACAACAATAGTTGGCAAGCAAGTATTGGCATGGCACCTTTTGAGCTTTTGTATGGTCGGAAATGTCGTGCACCGATCTGCTGGGATGAAGTTGGAGAAAAGATTATTGAAGGGCCAGAACTAGTTCAGATTACAAATGAAAAAGTCACTCTGGCCCGAGAAAAACTGAAAGAAGCTCAGAGCAGACAAAAGAGCTATGCAGATCAAGATAGACGACCACTCGAATTTAAAATTGGCGACCACGTTTTCTTAAAGGTATCACCTTGGCGTGGCGTTCGTAGATTTGGAATTAAAGGAAAGCTTAATCCCCGTTTCATCGGTCCGTTTGAAAGCCTTGAAAGAGTTGGAGAAGTGTCATATCGACTAGCACTACCTCCTCAGCTCTCTCACGTTCATAACGTTTTTCATGTCTCCTCGTTAAGAGGATATAATTATCATCCACTCCATGTCATTAGTTATCCGTTACTTACAATTCACGAGGATTTGTCCTACGAAGAGGAGCCAGAAGCCATCTTAGATCGACAAGAAAGGGTTTTGCGTAGGAAAGTAATTCCGTTTGTTAAAATCCTTTGGAAAAATCACTCTGAACGCGAAGCCACATGGGAATCTGAAGAATCAATTCGTTCTCTATACCCCAATCTATTCTAGCAATAGAATTTTAGTCGAGTAACGGTAAATCTTGCTCTTTGATTTATGTTCATTTGTTTCTGGTTGTGGTCATTCATGCTTTGCCTTATGTGATTATATATCTTAGTTATGATTAAGCATATTTAAGTAGGAGATTCTTGTTATATAAGTTAGTAACTCTGCTATAAAGGTTTCGTTTCCGTTATTTATGCGATATGTTATATTATTATGTGCAAAATTTCGAGGACGAAATTTCTTTTAAGGGGGTAATAGTAGTAATAACCGAAAATTTAAAATCATAATAAACTAATAAATTAAAAGACCTAATTATTTTATTAAATTAACCCATAGGAAACCCTAATTGAGACACCCAAGTAATTCTGTACAAACCCTAGAATTTTCAGAAAATTCAGAATCAGGATTAGGGCCCCTAAAACTCAGGGAGGGTATTCCCTAGTTGATAATTATCTATAATTGCGTGCTCAGGAAGTTGAATTTTTATTTATCGTCGACTCAGCAATGCTAGAAACACACGCGGCAATCACATAGCAATTTTGGAACCCATACGATGCGCAGGGGGTTTATGTATACGATGCGCAGGGGTACCATACGATGCGTATGGCATCTTTGGTCTACGATGCGCAGGGCTTACCAAATTTCACCTATAAATACAGGACCTTGGCATTCGATTTCTGGTGCTCATACGACGAAAGAATTCGTAAAATACTTCGAGTTATCGTCTGTTTATCACAATTAACACACACGAAACACTAATTAAGTATAGCGGGGTGCTGCAGAACAGGGTAATAACTCGATCGTTATTACGATTCATTGTCCGATCGATCAATATATCCAATGGATGTTTAAGTGCTGCCCACATTAGGGTTATACTTTGTCGTTCGTCATTAATTTGACGGATCATCGTTAATTCGATGGATAAAGTATTGTACTTTGTCGTTCGTCATTAATTTGACGGATCATCGTTAATTCGATGGATGAAGTATCGCACTTTGTCGTTCGTTGTGAGAATTTGATCTCGTGAGTTATCGTAAAGGCTGTATTAAGTTACTAACCTAGTTTATGTGCATGTTATTTAAATTAGGTTAAAAGACTAATCAGTAGTCTAAACTCTGTCCGTATAAATCTGAATTATTATCACAAGGTAGCATCAATTTGGAATTTTTAAGGTACGGATCCTACCCCACTCCTTATTGCTTCATATTCAAATTGTTATAACCCACTAAATTAATATATCTTTTAAAACTCCTTACGTCTTTGAGTATCGATTCATTTGACAGTCCGTTCAAATTCTATTCTAATCATTTGATTTAAGCTTTCATGTCGTGCGATAGTATTATGTTAATTGTACTCATTATCGCATGTTCCAATATATGTTCCGTTCTGTTCTGAAAATAAGTTTTATAAGTTATGTGAATAAGACCATTTGTACTCTGTTACCCTGAGTATCGCTTCTCGTGGAGTGTCCCACGAGCATGTTGTTGCGGCATCAACAGCATGTGCTCCATCTGTGACGGAGAGATTAGTTCACGGCGTTCCTAGGTACAAGTGTGGTACAAAGCTACTAGGAGGCGTATGGATCGATCCTAGAATTTAAGTTAATGAGATGGATAACAGGTATGCCAACTGGCCATCTCGTGTGATAAGTATGCAGGAGTAGCTACCTGTGTATTATCACGTTTTCAGTTTGCTCATGGGTACATCCGTAAGATATGATTATGAAATTATGTTCTTGCATTGTATAAGTTTTGCATAAAGCGTTATTTGTTCTTTGAGCCTATAATTCCGTACTGAGCATTCGGCTCATTCCGTATAAATTTTGTATTTACAGGTCAGCAGGTTATCTTGGGCGGGGGAAAGAGAGAAGAATAAAGCTTAGGAATAAATCTGAAGATGTTAGTTAATAAAATTGAATGTGTCTGCTTGTATATAAATCTTACGTTTCGTTGTTAAATGGTTGTATCCTTGTCAAATAAATAAATGGAATTATGACTTTTGTTTATGATATCACTGTTATTGTGACACGTCAGCCCTTCCGGGTTGGGGTGTTACAGGTGGAGTTGTGGTTTGGCTAGATTGGCTTCTTTCAGTTGGTGGAAGAGGAGCCTCTCCGGGACCCACGGTACGGATTCTCAATGTTATGAGATGTACTTGCGCCTTTGGGTTGGTCTCGGTATTACTTGGTAACGCGCCTTGTGGTCTCTCGGAGAAATTTTGAGCTATTTGATTTAATTGTTTTCAATGTTTTGAATGCTAGCTTGTTGATTTCTAAAATTCAATTCCAATTGCTGAAATCGATCCGAGTTTTTCTTTTCGGTGTCGGAGATGAGGCGAGATACAGTATCTTCAAGCCTTTCTCGTCCACCTTGTTGTTGAGAAAAATTTTGTGGTTGTAGAAAGTTAGTTCGTTGGTTTTGTTGGTTACTACTATTGCCGGGATCTCTCCAACCAAGGTTAGGGTGGTTACGCCATCCTTGGTTGTAGGTACCCGTTGGAGGACCCGACGGCCTAGGTCTATTATCAATGTAGTTTACCGTTTCCGTTTGATCATCAACTTCTTTCATACAACTCCAATTTTCATGTGGCCCACCACACCCCTCACAAGCCATAACCGAGGCCGTTTTTGCCATTTCTAACTTTTTTATTTTTGAAGAAAGGGCCTCGATTTGGGCTTGTAAAGAAGTGCTTTCATCAACCTTATGGGCGCCCGGGGCAATAGATTTATTGCCTCGGGGAGTGTGCCACTGAAAATTTGTTTGAGCAATTTCCTCAATTTGATTGTATATTTCATTTGGGCGACGATTACCTAGAAGTCCCCCGTAGCTAGAATCAAGTGTTTGTCTTGTGTGTGGCAACAACCCATTATAGAAAGTGGATACTTGTTGCCATACCGCAAGACCGTGATGAGGACACTTTCTTAGTAGCTCCTTGAACCTTTCCCAAGTTTCATATAAGGATTCCCCATCTTCTTGTGAATATGTATTAATTTCAGTCATTAATTTAGCCGTTTTAGCAGGAGGGAAATACTTATATAGAAACTTTTGGGCTAGTTCAATCCAGGTATTTACCGAGCCAACTGGGAGGGTATTAAGCCAAGCCTTAGCTCGGCCTTTTAGTGAAAATGGAAACATCCGAAGGCGGATGGCGTCGTTTGATGCTCCATTGATCCAAAAGGTATCACATATTTCTAAGAAATTAGTTATATCTAGATGGGGATCCTCGTCCGCAAGCCCATGCAAGGTTGCGGATTTTTGAAGCATTTGTATCAAATGTGGCCGAAGTTCGAAGTTATTGGCTTCGACATTCGGTGCATTGATAGCGGTGCCGAGATTACCTACAGTGGGTCGTAGTGGGCCATAGGTAATCCATGAGGGTACGTTGGTCCGCCATTGGAAGTGGGTCCCCCGAAACTTTCTCTTGGTTTTTGGCTTTAAGTCTTTTTCTGAGAAAGCGTTCGGGTTCTTCTAGAGGTTCTTTTATGTCTCTACTAGAACTGGAGCTCATACACTACGTAGGAAGTTCAAATGTGGCGCCTGGGTCCCAAGTCCTGCAATAAAAACAGAAAAGAACGTTGGTCAGAAGGTTCACCACGGCCCCGTGCTCAGGTGAACACTGCCCGTGGTCGGAGATACAGTGATTGTTTTCCGGATCCCTGTTACTGGGGAGCTGGACACGGCCCCGTGCTGCACCAACACGGCCCCGTGCTCAGCTCTCTATAACTCGGAAAATAAAAAACTGCCAGTAACAATGCTGGGCACGGCCCGTGTCCGACCAGGCACGACCCGTGCTGAGCTCTGCAGAAACTGAAAAACTAAGAAAAAAAAAACAGAAAAATAAGAAAAACGATTAGGCCGTTGATTCCTAACTTTCTTAAAATCCTTGTGTCCCCGGCAACGACGCCAAAAACTTGATGCGTGTGTAGTGTATATGGTTTTTAATGTATATTTTAAGCCCTTTTACACTTTTTAGTCAAGTTTTAAATTTATAAAACACGATATTTACTAACACTAAACACACATATGGGCAAGTGCACCCATCGTGAGCGTAGTATAGTGTTGGTAAGATACTGAGGTCGTCCAAGGACACAAGAGCTTTTAGTACCGGTTTATCCTCAACGTCTAATCAAATCAAAAGTTAGAAAAATGTTTTTAAACTAAAATGCTGAAAAATAAAATAAAAATAAAACAGATAGACAAGATGAATCACTTGGCTCAGACTCGTGTTTAGTGCAACCTTTGATTATTTCCGCACTTTTGCACTTTTTAAGAGATTATCTTAGTTATTGTAGTAGGCCCCTCTTTTGAAGGTGACGTTACCCTCGGCTAAGTAGTCTGAGTCAGCAGGGATACAGTCCTAAGTAGCCGGGTTAAAGTATTAATAGTAGCTTACATATGAGGGGATCAAAGAGTTTGGACCCCCGCCATCCAATACCGGTGGGTATTGAAGGAGGTCCTACTAAATTTGACCCAGGTCCTTGCAAGATCTATACACTGAACAAGGCAAGACTCTTACCAAACCGTTCCCTTAACCCCCAACCAGGTAGCCAACATACCTCCATATAGACCGTGGAGATATGAATGGTGAAAATCTTTTATTTTATATAGACAGTAAAATAATGCCAAGACACCACGGACAAACGATAAGGAAGAATCACCTTCAACATAAGAAACTAGTTATTAAAGTCAATAATACATAACCAAGTAAAAAGTGCGAAAAGATTAAAAATAAAAAGTATTACACTAGACACTTGTCTTCACCAAGTGATGTAAGAGACTTAGGCAAACATGGCCTTTGATTGTCAAGAACTCTTACGATCAATCTTGGATCCCTAGACGACTCACACACTCTATGATGGATAATGGATGATGGTGGTGGATGATGGTGTTATGGTGGTGGTGGGTGGTGGGTAAAGTGTGAGAGAGGTGGTGTGCCAAGGGATGGTTTGCAAATAATTCAAGCACCCCTAGTTATAGCCTGAACAGTAGCTCGGGCACGGCCTCGTGTCCATCCTCTTCTCTGTCTTCACTAATTGCAGTTTGTCTGCATTAGTTGACCACGCCCCCGTGTCCGCTGGGCACGCCCCCGTGTGCAGAAGCGTATCTGTATTATCAAGATTTGCCTGGATTCTGCGAATCTTATAGTTGACCACGGCCCCGTGTCTGCTGAGCACGGCCCCGTGGTGGGCGATAGAAGCTTCTATTGCTTTGTCTTTTATGCTGGCACTTGGGCACACCCCCGTGTTCACTGAGCTCGTGGCGTGTTCAGCCTTCTGTTCTCTTGTTTTGCTTGGGAAGATGCTGTCGGGGAGGTCGGGCATGCCACGTTTGTTCATTTTCTTGTATTTATGTTAGATTTAGCTGCCTTTTTTGGTTCTTTTGTTAATTTGAGCTCATTTAATCCTGAAAATACAAAAGGAAGACAAAAACACACTTTTTCCAACATTAGTACTAAAAAGGGGTTAGTTTTATGCCACAATTGATGTAATTTATATGTTGCATTTTGTGCACATCACTGTCACACCCCCAAAATACCACACGTGGAAACACCGCGGGACATATGACGTACCAGGATCCAGCCACCAATCACATTGAACTATAACAAGATATTAAACAAAAGTTTCCATTTATTTCATAAAGTAGTTTCAAATCACAACTTAAAACCAATACGTTCAGCGGAAGCATAAGGTAAATTGATATTCAAGTGTTTCAAAACAAATGTGCGAAACCAATGAACATGTATCCAAGAGCCACGACACATGACCACTCCAGCACTCCCAGATAGCAAGTTCCGTAACCGTGAATCTAACGACCTGCAAGCATGCAGACAAGTGTATCAGACAACGCTGGTGAGTTCAAAGTTTGTTACGCGTTTAGTTACCAGATGTAAGTTTAAAGCATTTCAGAAATACAATGTTGTTAATAACTCGATTACCGCAAGATGGCTCCAGATTATTTACCCTTCCCCAATGCTCTATCAAACATTGGTCGAGTGGTTAAGGTAATTAGTTCACGCCCGTCCTCCCCGGTACGGTGTGAGGGTGCCAAACCTAATAGCGTTATCAACTAATAACCTTGTTGCCTCCTCGGCAACTATTTCGGTATATGATGGGACTTAAATGATAGTTATGAGTGTATTAACCAACATCCCAAGTTTAACATTCCAGTTAAACCCATTTACTCGACATTCCTCCCCAGAATATTTACCAGATGTCGCTCCACGGGACGCATGCTTGAAAAAGGCAGTGAACTCACCTTAGATTTGCTCGGTATATTAAGTTACCTGTTCCAGTTAGTCAACCAAACCCTACCGTGGTTACCAATAATATCAGTTTCATAATCAACCAAGTCACGTATTTCGCACAGATTGTATTCATCACAAGGATCACAATATAACATGTAGCAAGTACTCAGTTTCATACAAGTCCACATCCCATGTGAATGTCACACAAGTCAAATCAGGTTTCTCATTCTTAACCATCATTATTATCATGCAATCAGATAATATTATAAACACAAATATTGTTAACATATTCATCACAGTGGATTGTCTTCACGACGAAGAACCTTCATGGCGACGAACCCTCATGGCGAAGCATTATACTTCGTCAAAAGTGATTGCGACGAAGATTCATGATTATTTGTCAAAAGCATGTCGACGAAGAGTCAGATCCTTCGTCGACTTGGATTCTTCGTTGGAAACGTAAGTCGCTTAACAGAACAGCCATGATTTCCTTTACTGGTTCGGCTAGTCAGTTACAATTTATCATTAAGGCAATTGTCATCACAAATAACTATCGATTGACCAGTAACCAGGACTTCATATAACCACCCCAAATCCCAATCATCATCATTTAACTTTTTAACAATATCAATCATTCAAACCGATCAAACAATCATTAACCCTAATCACCCAATGACCACACACACAATCAGATTATTACTTTATCAAGGAATAAGTTCATCATGACTATGAACGTATACAAACCACTGAACCCTCATCATGCAAGTACTATATTTACAACCTTATCAATCAAACCCTAATCTCACATAAGATCGCATCATCAGTGTTTTAGAAATTAACGATGATAGGCACTAACCGTTGATACCGAAGTGATTAGGTTGCTCGGGATGAAGGGTTTCGAGAACCCAAAGCTGTCGTCGCACAGGAAAGAGAGAGAGAGAGTGTGTTAGGGTTTGCCGTTAGAATTTTTGCAGGTTATGCACGATTATGCAAATGAAATAACATTAAAACCATACTGGGCCACGAATGGATCTGGGCCGTGAGCCTTTTTGGGCGAAGAACCTGTTCGACGAAGATTATTCTTCGTCGAGATTGGAGGCGACGAAGGATCATTCTTCGTCCAGCGAGGTTGTGGCGAAGAGTCCATCTTCGTCAAAAGGGGCTGTGGCGAAGAATCCATCTTCGTCACAAGGGGTTCTTTGTCATTTTGAGTTCTCATTAAACATTAAACATTAATCCAGCAAGCATAACTATACTATAATCATTCAAATAACTACACATGACACCACGTAAAACAAATTGTAAAACAGGATTGCGAAACTAGTGATGCGTAGAGGAAAGACCTTGAAATCTCGGGTTGTCACATCACATGTACTTTCAATCATGTCTGACGAATTCTTGAACCCGTTTTATGATGCTTTCACTACATCAGCACCAGCGTCTACATCCAACTCGAAGAACGTGTCAAGTGTCATCTTCGAGATACTAAACGTAGACAATGTGTACGGTAACTACCAAAAGCCTCCTAAGCTAATGTATATCGAGAAATACAATCGATGGGCACCGAGGTTCATCAACTGGCTTATGGCTTACGCGTACGAGAGTTGGAAGTATTTGGAGACCGGGTATACTCTACCAGTCACACCACAGGGAGAAATAATTCCATTCACAGCTTGGGGAAAGCAAGATCAGGAGATCTTTGTTGCCGAATAACGTGGGATAGCTCTTATTCACCAATCGGTTCAAGACGACATCATATCTTTGCTTAGATATGATAATACAACCAAAGGGTTGTGGGAGTCGTTAAAGAAGAAGTGTACTGGGGGTGACGAGATTGTTAAAAACAAGAAATCGTTGTTGAAAAAGAGTTTGATTATTTTAGCTGTATGAAGGGTGAGGGTGTGAAGCAAATGATAGAATGTTTCTGACACTTGAAGGTTGAGTTAGATAGATTCGGTATTGAAAAGACAGATGAAGTAGTAAACGAGAAGCTGATTGATGCTCTTCCAGATGAGGATGACTGGAAGTACAATATGTTGATCCTAAAGCATAATCTGAACTTGAGCACAGTCAGTTTAGATACATTAATCGAAAAGTTAGAGGGACACGAACTGGAGATCAGAAAGCAAAATAAATCGAACACTTCTAACTACCAACAAAATGTGAATCTTTACTACAGAGGTAGTCTTCTGTCAACGAATGTTCAGTCACCAAATGTTCAGTCACCGAAGATAGGGACAGCTTTTAGTGTCGGTAATTCAAACAAGACACCAAACAGTGGTTCTAGCAGCGGATCGTCAGGGAGTAGTGGATTCGGTTACCAAGGTTCAAACTCAACTACACAATCACAGCTGTAACACCTCGCAAAAATCATGTCCAATATAATAATGACACGTGTCATAAACTCTAAACGTGATTAATTGATTTCGAGGGACTAAAGTTGACAAACAAGGAAAAGATATGAGTGGAAGGGCCAAACATGTCAACATATGAAAGCTATGCCTTTCAATAACCATACACGATGTTTGTACTCTAAAACGAATAAATTATGGAACATATGAAGCCGTTCGTGAAAGAAAGTGAAAGTTTGCAAGACTCGGGGGTTAAACATGTCAACATGTTAAATTGCTACCTCTGAGTGATCTTTTAACGAACCTGGGGCTTTGTAACAAGTGATTATACTTTCAAGAATAAGTATCGATAAATTCACGAGGTTTCGATATCGTTTGGTATTAAATACCCTAACTTTTATGAATAAAGGGTTAAAAGCGTCAACAAGGTAAAACTAGTGTTTTCGGTTATCCTTTAACGAAACCGGAGCTATCGATGTTTGATTATATCCTAAGGATCATCCACATTCTAACTTTTTGGGTTAAAAGTGCTTAAAATAGAAGTTATTATGCTTAAAAAGGTTCAGGGGCCATTTCTGCCGAATTTGAAACTTGAAAACTAGTCCCCTTTAGGGCTTGCGCTGCGCGACCTCAAACCAGGTGTGTCGTCGCGTGACGCGACGGCCTGGTTTCGACAGACTCCATGCACAGGTGCAGGTTCTGCATGTTTCTTCCCCAATTCAGCTTTATACTCTCATAACTCGAAACAAGGGACTCTTTGATGGTTTCTAATACCACTATAGACACTTGTACTCATCTGGAAACATCAAATAACACCTGGGATGATCTGAAGATGTCTTGAATTAGTATAAATAGGGGCTTGGTGTTGCTACATTCCTTGCACAATTCAAAATTCTCACTCTCAACTCTTACTCAAGCTTTTTGAGCATTCTCTGGAGTATCCTGATCATTAAGGAAGCTCTCTTAAGTTAAATCTTCATGCTAAGGACCCTTGTAAGTGTTCTTAGCATCTATAGTTAAGTTTTTAATAGTTTAAGGACCGAAAGTCAAAGATAGAGTAATTCTACTTTGACTTTTAATTTAATCAAAATCAGTCCAGCCATTATTCGAATTGAAAGTGGCTATGTGTTGGTAATTAAGTAGGTGATAATCCCTCAAAAGGGCACCTCCTAATTATCACGTTTACATAGTCAATTATCGGGTCAAAGTAATGAACAGAAAAGTCAAACGAGTCAGTTTTTATAAAATAATTCATAACTGATAATGTAGAAGCTATAAAACACATTTTACCACTTAAATAACTTGGTAAATAATATAAGAACATGTTTAGACATATTCAACCCGACAATTTTGAGTTTAGGCTCGGTTCGCAACCGAAAATCGCAAAAGTTGACTTTTGCTTTGACTTTCAGTTCTGACCCGATTTAGCTTAGTTTCTTTGTGCCTTAGGGTTCCTTTGTGACCATATTATATGTTAGCATAACCCTCTGAGGTTATACTTCATGGTCCCTAAGAAATCATAGTTCATTGCATGTTTTCGTTATTTGCTTAAAAATTGACTATTATGCCCTTATGTTATAAAAACGAGATTTTTGAAAATGTGAGAGGACAAAAAGCTTTATTACTGTTATATAAGTATGTCAAATAAATTTGACATCAGTTTCTGGTCTCAAACTAAAGTTATGCAAGATATCGTAAAATGTAACTTTTTGTTAATTAAATTACATTTTTAGCATAAATCATGTTTAAACCCAATTTTTGGCACCAAACTCATTATCTACTGTTTTGATATTATTTTTAGGGATTTTTAGAATTTTTGGTCAGATTATAAACTGACCATATCATTGAGTTCTCGTATATTTCGATAAATGACGATAATACCCTTTTTGTTAATAAAAGAAGATTAACATATGAATATCACGCCAAACTTTTTCCTACTGATGTTATATGTTATATAAAATATTTTAATCATTAAAGGCTGATCAAAATCTCAGATTTTCATAAACATCTTAAATATCGTCAATTATCGACTTTTACGCAAATTAGGCGCATAGTATGGTTTAAAACCATATTTAACACCTAAGACTTGTTACCTACTGATTTTATAAATAAATTTTAATACTTTAACAGTAAGTATAAGTCTTGAACTCAGATTTCCAATTTTGTCCTTAAAACATATGTGAAATGACCAAAATGCCCCTAGGGTGCATAATTTGGCCATAAATGGTGAACCTCACATATGTATGATATCTTAGTGATGTAACATAATAAAATAAATATTTCTACTGAATATTTTAAACCAGAACCTCAGTTTATGTTTAAACCTCTTTTATAAACTTTAAAATGACCAAAATATCCTTACGGGGCTTAAATTGGTTTTAAAATATTTTTGGGCATAATTGTTGATATCCTACTGATATCATATCATATCTAAAGCATATTAACTTGTGAAACTTGTACATGACTCACCCGGTTACCCGTTATACTTATACGCATTCGGTACGGTTTATGTAACTAGTTTGCATAAATTAGCCAAAACGGGTCAAACCTTATCATTTTTACTTCAAAATCCACAATGTGATTAGTTTACCCATTTTATACAAGTCTCCATACTTTGTTGGGTCTAAGTTACATTCCAATCCGGTCACCGCTTAATCTTGCGTTTCGTACCGTAAACCTTTCTTTAAACTAATCGGTCTAAGTTTATAACTTAAATAAGACCCGTTAGTAATCTAATAGGTTATTAAAACCTTCGTTCCAGATTAGGAGCCCAGTAAAAGCTACCTACACTTGTTTGAGTAGGACATACGACTGAGAATACAAATTTTACATTTTAAGCTCAGGTAAATACTTTCAACTTATTTTCCCTTATACGGGCTTGGGACACGGTAAATTATTACCGCTTGGTCGGGTATTGAATATTTAATCGATTAGTGGTTAGATCATTGAGATAACCCATTTTAATATGTTTTGTTTGATTTAAGCATTTGGGGGTTGATATGACCGTGTCCTGGATATCCTCGGCTCATTTATTTGAAATGGCCACGACTTAAGCACGGGGTGTAGGCATACACCTGACAGTTGCGTATGTAAAATGGTATACCCACTCGTGAGGATAACTTCTTATGGGTTTATATTAGTGGTGTGTCTATTAATCTTGTCTCGGCTTCTATCCCGGGCCCTGAACGTACGACAAACATGTGAATATGTATACAAGATTATTTTATATAATTGTCCCAAGTTATAAAGAATATTTGTGCCTTGTGCATTTAAATCAATTTTCATAAATGTTTTCAAAAGAATCAGTTAATTGTATTTACCAGTGGAAACTGACGTATTTTTCAAAAAGACTAAGTGGCAGGTACTACGCGAAATTGACTGGAAGTTCCTGAGCACTAATTAAAGAATCTTGCAAGTTCTTAATGCCTAAAATCTGTTGAACAATATTTTACTTTATGTTTTAGATCCGCCTGTGGATCCATACTTAACCGTCTGTAATATATTTTACTTGCACTTTACTTTCGGTTTGAAATAATTAATTTTCCTCCAAGACTTCCGCTGTGCTATGAACTGTGTATATTTGACTATGATGATATCAACTACGACACGATACTCCCCACCGGGCCCACCGGTTGTATGTGGAAATATCAGGGTGTGACAGGTTGGTATCAGAGCCAATATTGAGTGAATTAAACACTAGCCTTTTGTGTTTAATCTCAATGACACAGTAGCACATTCCTTGACTTCCGAGTCTAGGCAAACGACTTAGGATTAATCTTAATCTTATTTGGTTTTTGTTTTGACAGGACTACAATCAAACATGCCACCAAGAGTTAGAGGCAGGAGTGGAAGAGGTAAAGCCCCGATGAGGGGTAGGAATGATCATGAAGTTGGGCCGTCTCACCGGCGCACTCCATCGGCATCACTCGGCTCCAGCCCACACGAAGACTGGGGGACCTACCTTGAGCCGGCGAGACGCTCTGTCTCGCTTAGCTCCTCGCCGTCTTACCATGACTCCTTCAGGCTGCATCAGGACGACGAGTCCCACAACTCTCACCATTCATTTATACCTTTGCAGCGATCGGACTCTCACAGTTCCTTCCAGAACCCAACACCCTACTTCCAGAGCCGGTTCAACCCAATGAACCAAGTTGAAGAACCAGAGGGTCCAAACCCATTGGGACCCTATGCAGTCAATCTCGGCGATATCTCGGTGATATCTCACCGATATATCGGTTATCGGACCTTGGCTGGCATATCGATTTGAAATATCGGTAATAATATCGGTGGCGATAATATCGGTGATATATTCCGATATACCGCCGATATTTTGTATTTCTGATATCGGTCATCTCACCGATAATATCGACAGGCCCAACTATAGTCACATAATTTGCTGGTGATAGAGAATTCAATCGTGATAGAGAAGAAATGGTGGCTAATCGAAGTTGTTGAATCGAAGTTTACCTGCTGATCGAACTTTACCTTCCCTGCTGGATCGTAGAATGAAAGGAGATCTCTCTGTCAGCTGTTTGTTTTTTAGGTTTAGAAGATGGAGGAGCGAACAGGGGAGGAGATAGACAAGAGGACGACGACTGCTTTTAGTTTAGGGTTTTTTTTAGTTTACAGGTGTCGGCTGTTTAGTATAGGGTTATAAAAATAACTCATTCTTTTTCCTATTTACACACCTTTTCTTTTAACTGAATTACAATTTCATCCTCCAGTTATAGATTTATCAAAATTAACCCTAGACTTTTACAAGTTAGTGTATGAAGATGTTGTATACATACATTATATAGGTTCTAGATATTAATATACATATATTATACAAGTTCTATATATATATATATATATATATATACATTATATTATAAATTACCGATATCCCACCGATATCCCACCGCGATAACCGATATCTCAAATATCGGTCCTTGACCGATATCTGATATTTTTCCGCATTAACTGCATAGCTGGGACCCGCCGATCACTATCCAGAATTTCAGGACATGGATGTGGACGAAGATCCAGATCCCGAGTTGCCACCATCTGGGACGCCGACACATCCCATCGAGATTTCAAGCGGATCTTCTTTTCATGTTAGCCATACAGGGGCCCTGATATCTGGGCCGAAACAAGGAGCACGATAAGTGGGAGTATACTCCCCCTCACCACAACTCACCTCCACACCAGCAGGTCCCTTCTGAGGACCCACATTTTCAGGCGGACACGCCGCTACCACCAGCGCCAGAGGAGCCACCGCCTCCAGAACCATCGAGGCAGAGAAGAGGTGCATGGATGTCCGTGCGTGGGGTTTCCATTTCAGCACCCCCTAAAACTCCAGCAACTACCCTCCTATCCATGAAGACCCACAATTGGGCGGGCCTTCAAACGCCTTTTCTGAAGTCGACTCTGCACCAGTCGCACCTGCACCACCACCCATGGGTTATGAAAACCCGATCCTCGCTTAACCAGATGCAGCTGGGTATAACCCGTTTGAGCAGCAAGCTTACTCGGGTTATAACTACAACAATGCACGTGTCGTTGACCCATACTTGGAGGCAACACACTTTAACGCTCTTTACCCTAATCCCTTACCTCCAGCGTACCCAACTGGGTACCCTGCATATGGGTGTCAATACCCACCGCCTCCTCAACTTCAGCAGCAGCAGCCACCGCAACCTCAAATCTAGAAACCACAGCAACAAGAAATTCTCCAGAGGTTGCATGAGGTGGAACAAAGGGTAGACGAAGAGCGTAGGAGTCGCCGCGGTCTTCTAAAGGGATTGGCAAACCTCATTAAAGGGAAGAAGAAGAGAGATCATTAGAGATCTTATTTATTGTTTTGTAATTTTATTTCAATTAAGTCCCCGCGTGGACATTTTATTTAAGTATTTAGTCCCTGCGTGGACTTGCTTTCTTATTTAGTCCCTGCGAGGACAAGTTATTTATTTAAAGTCCCGTTTAGGGCAACTGTTGTACTTCTTTAATACAATTTATGAAATGTTTCATTTTAAATTTTTATTTGTCAATATATATATGCATGTACAATATAACGCAAATCAAAATGTCATTTCAAATTTATAATTGATCTGCCATTAAAATCTCAAAAGAAAATCTTAAAGGTATAACATAGCCTATATGTCATTTTAGACATGGCCATGATGGTAAAGCCTTTCTAAGATAATAAATCCTTGTTAGGTCTGTAAATGAGAATATGCAGAATGGTAAGTCCATTGATGAAAAGTGCAGACATTGCATAAGAATGTGCAAAATTTGTGTTGAAAAAGAAACTGCTTTGAAAACCAAGATTGTTGATTTCGCCAAATGGAAAATGTTTTGAAAGAAATAATTCAAAAAAACGATTCGTTGAAAGACGAACTTGTTCTAAAAGACAAATTAATCAAAGGTTCTAGAGATAAAATTGATCTTTTAGAAGAAACCGTGAGAAAGGGTGAACCAGAAGTTGCAAGTTTCAAAAGATAAATGAAACGCTCACTTTCGAATTTAGAACAATAAAAGAGGCATATGATGAATTAAATAGTGTTGTTTCTAAGGCAGAAGATTGTGATTATCAAAGACGTGAATTAAACAATAAACTGCAAATAAATCCTGAAGAAAAAGATAAATCAATCAACATGTTTCTTGATGAAATTGCAAAATTAAAACTTCAACTTGAAGAGGCTAAAATCGAAAATGAGCCTATCAACTTGAAGCTGAAAAGCTATTATTCATCCAGCTTTGTTATTGACTATGTGATTCCAAAACCGATTAGAAAGAACAAAGACGGAGAAGATGTTTATAACATATAAATTACATCAAACGTGGCATAAAACTAACCCTTTTTTAGTACTAATGTTGGAAAAAGTGTGTTTTTGTCTTCCTTTTGTATTTTCAGGATTAAAAGAGCTTAAATGGACAAAAGAAGCAAAAATGCAGCTAAATCTAACAATAATACAAGAAAAGGAATAAACGTGGCATGCCCGACCCCTCGACATCATCTCCCCAAGCAAAAACAAGAGAACAGAAGGCTGAACACGCCCCGTGCTCAATGAGCACGGGGGCGTGCCCAAGTGTCTGCAGAAAAGACAAAGTTGTAGAAGCTTCTATCACCCACCACGGGGGCGTACCCAGCGGACACGGGGCCGTGGTCAACGCTAAGATTCGCAGAATCTAGGCAAATCTTGATAGTGCAGATACGCTTCTGTACACGGGGCCGTGCCCAGCGGACACGGGGGCATGGTCAACTAATGCAGACAAACTGTAATTAATGACGAAAGAGAAGATGGATGGACACGGGGCCGTGACCGGGCTTCTGTGCAGGCTATAGATAAGGGTGCTTGGCTCACTTGCAAACCATCCCTTGGCAAACCACCTCTCTCACACTTCACCCACCCACCATCACCATCACAACCCACATCCACCACCATCATCCATCATCCATCATAGAGTGTGTGAGTAGTCTCGGGATCCAGGATTGATTGTAAGAGTTATTGACAATCAAAGGCCATGTTTGCCTAAATCTCTTACATCACTTGGTGAAGACAAGTGTTTAGTGTGATACTTTTTATTTTTAATCTTTTCGCACTTTTTATTTGGTTATGTATTAATGACTTTAATAACAAGTTCCTTATGTTGAAGGTGAATCTTCCTTATCATTTATCCGTGGTGTCTTGGCATTATTTTACTGTCTATATAAAATAAAAGATTTTCACCATTCATATCTCCACGGTCTATATGGAGATATGTTGGCTACCTGGTCGGGGGTTAAGGGAATGGTTTGGTAAGAGTCTTGCCTTGTTCAGTGTATAGATCCTGCAAGGACCTGAGTCAACTTTAGTAGGACCTCCTTCAATACCCACTGGTATTGGATGGCGGGGGTCCGAACTCCTTAACCCCCTCATATGTAAACTACTATTAAAACTTTAACCCGGCTATTTAGGATTGCATCCCTGCTGACTCAAACTACTTAGCCGAGGGTAACATCACCTTCAAAAGAGGGGCCTACCACATTATGCATTAATAACTTAATTAATTATGTTTCAATAATCCAACCCTTTATGATTGTATCCTTGCTGACTCAAACTACTGGGTTGAGGGTAACGTCACCTTCAAAAGAGGGGCGTACTACTATAACTAAGATAATCTCTTTAAAAGAGCAAAAGTGCGGAAATAATCAAAGGTTACACTAAATGCGAGTCGGATCCAAGTGATTCATCTTGTCTATCTGTTTTTATTTTTATTTTTCAGCGTTTTTAGTTTTTATTTTCTAGTTTAAAACTTTTTTTCTAAACTTTTGAATTGATTAGACGTTGAGGATAAACCGGTATTAAAAGCTCTTGTGTCCTTGGACGACCTCGGTATCTTACCAACACTATACTACGCTCACGATGGGTGCACTTGCCCATATGTGTGTTTGGTGTTAGTAAAATATCCTGTTTTATAAATTTAAAACTTGACTAAAGTGTAAAAAGGGCTAAAAATATACAAAAAAAAACTATAACACAGGACACACATCAAGTTTTTGGCGCCGTCCTCGGGGACACAAGGATTTTAAGAAAGCTTAAAATCGTCGGCCTAATCAGTTTTTCAAAACCTTTTTAAAACGCGCGCATTTTTCTGCATTTTAGTTCGTTTTTTTGCATTTACAGTAGCCTGAACACGGGGCCATGCTATTTTTTAAACACCCAGATACAGAGTCTGAACACGGGGTCGTGCTCATCGAACACGCCCCAAGCTCCACAAAACCAGTCACTTTAATTCAAACGCCCAGATACAGAATCTGAACACGGGTCGTGCTCACTGAACACGGGACCGTGTCCAGCCTCTGTTTCCGTTTTTATTTTTGTTTTCTGGTCTCGAGACTCTGTTGTGGTCTGCTGAGTGATTCTTATGGATCAATACTCAGGAGGCTACAACTACACCTATGAGGAGGATGATTATAGGGAAGACTATTGCACCATTTGTGGTGACCCGCACTCGGTTCAATATTGTGACTTATTTCAACGATCCACTTCATACACCTACTATGAGGAGCCCGGGTACGAGCCATCGACTTCATACACATCCTATGAAGACCAAAGGTATGAACCTCCTCCCTCATACTCATATTTTGATGAACCAAGATATGAGCCTCCACCTTCATATGCTTATTATGAGGAACCATGGCGTGAACAACCCACCTCATATGAGTATTATGAATAACAAAATTACGACCCTTATCCATCATATACTTACAATGAAGAACAATGGTGTGAACCATCTACTTCCTATGAGTATTATGAGGAACAAAGGATCGAACATCCGGATTCAAGCTTTGAGGATCCTGGTCCTTACTCTATCACCGACATAGCCTATAGGATAATAGGAAAAATAAAAACTATCGAACGTTGCCTAATAGAATCTCGCGCAAGGGAAGAGGAGTCCCGCGCAAGAGAAGAATTAACTCGTAATAGAGAAGAGATAGTTGAAAATGTAAAAAATGGAAGAACAAGTAAGTGAAAAACCGACACATGAGTTAAACAACGAAAAGGGTGAGTCCGACAACGTTAAAATTCAAGAAGAGTCTAATTCTGAAGAAATTAATCACTTGTCACCTTCTTTCGAGAATCATTGTTTAGTTTCCACTCATGCTAAGTTTTTAAAAGAGCTAAACACTAACACTAAAATTGACGAAACGGTAAGCATTAAGTTAACAAATGATCAAACTTCGCTTCGCTGATAAAAGAAGACCCATTTGAAATTAACATTACATCGGTTCCATGTTTTTTTCAAAACTCCTTTATTAGTAACATCACAATTGATAAAGATCTTTTCGTTAATATAATGCCTAACTACATTTTCGAAAAATTAAGTATTAGTGATTTTTCTCCATTTCAAATACCCATTTTTCTATCCAATCGGAAAGTAATAAAATCAATCGGTATAGTTGAGGATGTCTTGGTCCAAACAAATCAAATGGTAATCCCAACCGACTTTGTCATCCTTGATGACGCTCCTCTAGTGTTGGGATGACCTTTTGTAAAAACCCACGAAGCTTTGAAAAATCGGAAGTACAACAATCTATCTATTCAATTAGGGGCATTTAAAAGAAGTGTCGATCTTGAACGTTCAATGAAATATCCATTCGGTAATAATGACCACCTAATTGAAGATGAAGATGAACCACCCGATACAAGAGAAGAAATTGACCACTTTGTTGAAGAAGAGGTCGCCATAGAACAAACATTTATGATTCTTGATCAAAATGAGCAACCAAATAAGGAGTCTCCTAAAGACCCACCTCTCGAGCTGAAAGATCTCCCAAAAGGTTTGGAATATGCTTTTCTAGACAAAGATGGTAAATCACCTGTAATTTTTTCGTCAAAATTAAGTAGTTTAGAAAAAGAAAAATAAATTAAGCTTTTGAAAAAACACAAAAATGCGATCGCTTGGAAGCTTGTAGATATTAAAGGCATAAGTCCTTCCATGTGCACGCACAAAATTTTAATGAATGATGACTATAAATCGGTAATACAACCACAACGTAGAGTAAATCCAAACGTCCAAGAAGTGGTTAAAAACGAAGTCATCAAATTACTTGACGCCGGACTTATCTACCATATCTCCGATAGTCCGTGGGTAAGTCCCGTCCAAGTAGTTCCAAAGAAAGGAGGTATGACGGTAATAACTAATGAGAAAAATGAATTAATACCAACGAGAACCGTCACAAGATGAAGGGTATGTATAGATTATCATAGGTTAAATGAAGAAACAAGGAAATATCACTTTCCTTTGCCTTTTATTGATCAAATGTTAGAAAGATTATCCGGTCATAATTTTTATTGTTTCTTAGATGGTTTTTCAGGTTACTTTCAAATCCCGATAGCACCCGAAGACCAAGAAAAGACAACATTCACATGCCCCTATGGAACTTTTGCTTATCGACGCATGCCGTTTGGTCTATGTAATGCCCCCGCAACCATTCAACGTTGCATGGTTTCCATCTTCCATGATATGATAGAAAAGACAATGGAAGTCTTCATGGAGTGGGTAGGTGGAACTTAAGGCCATTAATCCTCGTTGTAGGACCGAGGGACATGAGTGATAGATCTATTCGGGTGTAGCGAGCCCCGCTCCTGAGTCCGCTGAGTGGACCATGAGGTGACTATGTGCCTGACGCCAAAACCTGCTAGGTTTGAGTCTTCCTGCATCACTTCACACATATCATTGGCTTTGCAACCCAATGGTGATCTCTTTTTCCTTAATTGCTACGTACCAGGGACTTACATACATACTTACAACATTTTCAAAGGTTTATACATACACACAAACGAACACATGAACTCGCTCAACTTTTGTTGATGTTTTTCTAACTACATGTATTTCAGGGATTTTGTAAAGTGGATCTGGCGGGCGTTGGAAGTTTTTATGCTGCGTTAAGAATAAAGATGTCATCCATGGTCTTTGAGTTTGGTTAGTGTGTCTTATTCCTGGACGAGACACGTCTTCCAAACCTTGGTGTCATTCAATATCTTTTGACGAGTCTTTTATGAACTCATAAGCAATTCGTACGATTTGTAAAACTTGAATTTGAAGGTTACGTTTTAAAACAATGTTGTTATGTTTTGAACTTATTAATGGATGGTAAACTTATGGTTTTATCATATAGTTGATGTTATGATTGAATGCAATGATATTAAGAAAGTCACACCACAACCACGCTTCCGCAAAAGTTAGGGTGTGACAGCTTGGTATCAGAGCTTCGATCGTAGCGAACTAGGATTCTTTCTCGAGTCTAGACTACGATCATTAGGGCTCTCACAAAAATGTTTTCATGACTTGCATACACAAAACGTCCAGATCCAGGGAACAAACATTTTTACAAACAAAAGGCACACATACACATTTCAAAATTTATATTTATAGTTCAGTCTTAGAGACTGAGGGAGGTTCAGTCTTAGAGACTGAGGGAGGTTCAGTGTTAAAGAATAGAGACTGAAGGAGGTTCAGTCTTAGAGACTGAGGGAGGATCAGCCTTAGAGGCTGAGGGAGGATCAGTCTTAGAGGCTGAGGGAGGATCAGTCTTAGAGACTGAGGGAGGATCAGCCTTAGAGGCTGAGGGAGGATCCGTCTTAGAGGCTTGAGGGAGGATTAGTCTTAGAGACTCGGGGAAATTTAGTCTTAGAGACTGGGAGGTTGGTCTTAGAGACCAGAGATTTAGTCTTAGAGGCTGGGAAAGTTGGTCTTAGAGACCAGGGAGTTGGTCTTAGAGACCAGGGAGTTACTCTGAGAGACTAGGGAGTTTAGTCAGAGAGACTAGTGAGTTTAGTCTGAGAGACTAGGGAGTTTAGTCTGAGAGATTGGGTGGGATAGTCTGGGAAGACTAGGACGAATATGTGGATACATGATTATGTTATGAATTGTCTTTATTTGCAATACACAAAGTGTTAAAGATTACTGTAAATATGCATGTTATGACTACTATATACCGGCACACACGTCACCTTCCTCAGGGAACAAATTGTCAGATGATAACGACCCTACGACCACCGCCACAGATGATGAGACTGTACCTGCGCCAGAGATGTTTACGTCAGACACTGAAAGTGACCCTGACACGCTGACCAAGGATGAGGACGACATCCAACCGTCCGCGCTGCCAGACTTTGGCGATGAATTACCCTTGGTGATGGCATTCTTGACGAAGATCCCTCTGTCATTCATGTTTCGGCCCATGACCACTTCATTACTGGTCATCCCATTGGTAAACACACCTTGGCTCCGATTCTCGGCAATGCGCCTCTTGTGAACATTCCTTCCGAAGGTTGGCTACTCGACAAATAATTGATAACGACATTGACATGATATTGATGGTCCTTCAGATAACGCCCATGATGATGGAAAGTTGGACGAGAACGTTGTTACAAATTTCACTTTTTGAGACCCTTGTTAACAAGCTATCCTCTGATTCTGGCATACATTCAGACTCCTTTGAGTCTGTGACATTTACAGCCTTATAAATGGCCGGATTACAACTTTCTACTACTGACGCAGACGACAATGACATGGCTGTTACACTATCACCTGCTCAAGGCACCACACCGTTACACGACCCAGAGCTTGCTCCTGAGCTAGCTTCTGCACCTTTTGGGTCAGCTTGATGTTACACCTGCTAAACCTGCACCTTTACTTGATCATGACCCTGTTTCTTTTGGTTTACCAGACATTACACCCCTTATATACCTGACCCAGTGCCAGCACCCAACGATCCCCTTATTGGTTGAAACGTTTGTTTTTGCACTCACAACCGAGGGTGTTGCTCCTTCTCTCCTATGGAGACCGACGTCCATTGCGCCAAACAGGCCTAACGCTTTCCTTTAAGACATACCCGCACCCCGGGAGGGTACTCCAGGTCAGCACCCGCGTAACGATCCCTTTTGCTACAGCAACATTTTCTACGACCTCGCAGGCCGCATCGGTTGCTACATTCACCTCTACATCGCTGGGCGAACCGTTTCAATGGTTCCTATAATACACTATGCTGATAGTCGACCCTTACCGTCCCTCACATTATGGAGGCCACACACGGGACAGATTGCTCCTGTAACATCAGCTACAGTTTGAGGACATGAGTCGCAGAGTGTTGGAGCTTGAGCTGACACCACATTTGGTAACTTCAAATGCCAAACATTACATAACTGAAAACATGATGTAAGTATTTACATCACAAGACAGCATATTGTCTGAAAATTTTATGTAAGACACCACGTCCTCCACCCTGTCTATTGCCAGCATACTTTGATCCTCCACATTTATCAAGGTTCCTTTTTGCGCTCTCAACCGTTGCTATTACACCTTTTCCAGGTTACTGATGCTCATTTCCTTACTGTCGAGCGGCAGAGCAGATAATTACTTCGACGTGTACACAAGCCCGAGGAGGAGTTCACGCACGTTAAACAATTTACTTTTCTTCCCTCCACCTCAGACACTGGTATAGTGATTTCTGGATTATGCGGATTGCATTGCATTTGGGAAAAGACACTAATGATAAGCCGGTATTGTGGAGACTCTTAAAGACCACTTCAGACTATGTGATTTGGTACACTAATACATTTAATAGACAAGGGTAGGGTGACCCTGTGTCCCTATTGATGTGATACATTTTGGAAGGCAATGCAATTGTGGTCAGGGAATAATGAGGGCCCAATCATCATTAGACATGCGACAATACCTTGTGACCAATGACCAACGAAAGCTCAGTCGCTATGTCCTCGTTAAGCACGTTATTGATCTATATGTGTGTGCTATAATTATAATGCTACGTGCTTACTTGCTATGCTCTCATTAAACAAAATTCCCGAATTACTTGGTTATGCTATGATTATGCTATTACTTGATTGCTTGATATAAAAATCAAATACGTGTATGTACAAATGACCTCTAAACAACTATATGCACTCCCTGAACAATAAGACCTGACCTAAGCGATCTTCTTCTTAGAAGATGTCGGTACAAGGAAACATCGCTACCAACAACCCTCCGCCAACAACAGCAGCAGAACTACAAGAGCGCATTTCACAGGCCATTGCACAGCTCGAGGCCCTTCGCTCCGAACACAGCAAAGGCTGCACCTACAAATAGTTCTTATACCACAAACCTCGAGACTTCGACGGCACCGGGGGTGCCTTGGCCTTCGTGCGTTGGGTTGAGAAGACGGATTCGGTATTACGATTGAGCAAATGTGCCCCAGAACATCAGGTCACATACATAGTTGGACTATTTGTAGATGAGGCTCTGTCATGGTGGAACCTTCAGGTTCAGACAATGGGCGAGACCGCTGAATACGCTTTGACGTGGGACGAACAGAAAGAACTAATGCGTAAGAGATATTGCTCGAGGGCAGAAGTCTAGAAGTTGGAAACCGAACTGTGGAACTTAAAATGGAAGGACCAAAGATAGCTGAGTATGTGCGAAAATTTAACGATTTATCATAAGTTTCTACGCTCCTGGTGGGACCAGAGTTTAAGAGAGTCGAACGTTTCATAGGGGGATTGGCACCTCAGATTCTAAGCCTGGTAACAACATCTAAACCCTCAACGATCACCGAGGCTATCGACACAAGCGTAGCGCTCACTGAAGAAGCAGTTAGACTAGGAAAATTTTCCGGTATGGAAGAGAGAGAGGAGACTCCTGTAGAGTCATCTGGATATAACAAGAGAAAGTTCGCAAATTTCAAAAAAGATTACTCGGGCGAGTAACAAGAAGAAGGCCAAAAAGGGAAAAGACTACATGGGTCTCTCGCCTAAGTGTGACAATTGTCTACGTTATCATGTCGGGCGATGTAAATATGGGAAGTGTGATAACTGTGGCAAGAGGGGACATCCTCAAGAAACTTGTAGGCAAGTACTGAACGTAGAAATGGAAGCCACTATGGTAGCCAGAATCACGGAGGAAACAACGACGACGACAACTATCAAGGAAGGATGAGTGACAAACAAAAACGTGCTCAAGGTTGCCTTAACTGTGGGAACAAAAAGCATTTCCGAAGATACTGCCCTAAGAAGAATCAGGCACGAGGATAAAAGCTCAGTAGCAGAGCTAGGGGAGCACACCAGGAATCCAGGCGTGGATATCGGTACGTCCCATAATAGTCAACATGATGCATCTGTGCTACTTGTTATTATTACAAATTTTAGCTTCAGAGTTTGAAAGTGTACTTGGTTTAGTTGTAAGTAAGTTAGATAACCCGCACTCGATAGAACTAGCTAATGGGAAGCTAGTGGAAGCCAACAAAGTATTTGGAAATGGTAAGATAGAACCCGGAGAGCGTGAGTTTACGCTTGATCTACTGCCAGTGAATTGGGGAGCTTTAACAAGGTAATTGATGGATTGGTTGTCAAGTGATCAAGCGGAGTTGATATCTGCGTCCCGATGCCGAACGAAGAAGCGATCGCAACTCATGAAGCAGGATACGCCTCTACAATTTACCAATTGCTTGAAGGCACAAGAAATTGCTGCGTAAAGGATGTGTTGTTTTCTTGACTCACGTCGGGGACAAGGGAGCAGAAGAACCAAAACTCGAAGATATCCCTGTGATCAGGAGATATGTTGAAGTCTTTCCCGAAGACTTACCAGAATTATCTCCTCAACGACTAGTTGAATTTCGCATCAATTTGATTCCAGGCGTCGCACCTGTAGTCGATGCATGATGTGTGTAAAATGCAACATATAAATTACATCAAATAAGGCATAAAACTAACCCTTTTTTAGTACCAATGTTGGAAAAAGTATGTTTTTGTCTTCCTTTTGAATTTACAGGGTCAAATGAGCTTAAACGAACAAAAGGAACAAAAATACAGCCAAAACCAACATAAATACAAAGAAAAGGAAGAAACGTGGCATGCCCGACCCCTCGACAACAACTCCCAAAGCAAAAACAAGAAGAAAGCTGAGCATGGGGTTGTGCCCAGCTGAGCATGGGGCTGTGCCCAGCCCGACACGGGGCGTGTCCAGCTCAACACGGGGTCGTGCTCAGCGAACACGGGGCCGTGTCCAGAATGGTCAGCCCTGGCACAAAAGACAAACCTGTAGAAGCTTCTATTGCCCACCACGGGGCCGTGCCCAGCGGACACGGGGGCGTGGCGAAAGTACAGCAGGCGCATTAATTGTAATTGCGAATTACAATTAATGAAGAGAGAGAGTGTCAGACGGACACGGGGCCGTGCCCAGCGGACACGGGGGCGTGTGGAGCTAATAAAGACAAACTGTATTAATGAAGAAAGAGAAAAGGGTGGACACGGGGCCGTGTCCAGGCTTCTGTACAGGCTATAAATAGGAGTGCTTGGCTCAAGCTCAAACCATCCCTTGGCACACCACCTCTCTCACACTTCATCCACCACCCACCACCATCACAACACCATCATCCACCACCATCATCCATTGTCCATCATAGAGTGTGTGAGTCGTCTCGGGATCCAAGATTGATCGTAAGAGTTCTTGACAATCAAGGCCATGTTTGCCTAAGTCTCTTACATCACTTGGTGAAGACAAAGTGTCTAGTATAATACTTTTTATTTCTAATCTTTTGCACTTTTTATTTGGTTTTGTATTAATGACTTTAATAACTAGTTACTTATGTTGAAGGTGATCTTTCCTTATCGTTTGTCCGTGGTGTCTTGGCATTATTTTACTGTCTATATAAAATAAAGGATTTTCACCATTCATATCTCCACGGTCTATATGGAGGTATGTTGGCTACCTGGTAGGGGGTTAAGGGAACGGTTTGGTAAAGGTCTTGCCATTGTTCAGCGTTTAGAGGTCCTGCAATGGAC
>JARYGA010048453.1:0-23392 GCA_030545235.1 Helianthus tuberosus | reverse complement strand
ACCTATCCTTAGGTGACGACCACAACAAGAACATAAAATTCAAAACCGCTTTGAAAACTAATCATCTGTTCTAGGATGATTGATTACTAGGTTTTGAACCCTCTATTGTAAGGTTTTGAAATCTCTATTATATGGTTTTGAACCCCTTTGAGTTTTCAAAACCTCGTCAAGGTTTTGGGTTTTAAATAATGTGAACACGTGCAAACTGGAAGGGTGAATGCCTGTATTCTGGGTTTTCTGTCTAGGCAAGCACTTCGTATACATCTCATCAGACGCGAGACCAGTTGTCCTTACCTGGGAATTCTTGGGATGAGTGTTCACTTATAGGCGAGCATGTTTTCGCGATACATTATTTTTAACCCATTTACTTTGATTTGTCACCATCTCATTTGTTTGCCCTAGGTAACAAACAAATGATCACAATTTTCATTCGTTACCATTCGGTATTGATTATCCAATAACCTTTCACCTGTTTCTTCCTATGTCTTTCATTTTCTTCTAGAATGTCTATTCCTCTCAGCACTGGTCAAATGTCCGAGCGAACAGCCAAATTTGTCCAGCAAATAGGCGAAGTGATGCAGAAGACTGTGGATTTAGGCATTGCCATGGCTCGTCTCGAAAATGAAGCCTCTCGTCTCGACAATGAAGCCACTCAAGAGCCACCAAAGGAAGCAGAAGTCAAGCCAGCACCAAAATCAAGGAAGCGTAAGGCTTCAAGGAAACCCGCAGCGGTTACACCTAATCAAGCGGGACCTAGCCATGTGGCAAGGCCACCAGCTAGAAAGCCATACAACGGAACTGCACCCTTGTGCAACCAATGTAGCCTTCATCATCAGGCTAGTGTGAAGTGCCGCAAATGCCATATTTGTGGACTTATAGGTCATACGGCAAGGGTTTGCCCAACTACAGCAGTACCAAATCAAGCAGGACCCATCCGGGTGGTAGCACAACCTGCTAAGAAGCAATACAAGGGAACGGCGCCATTTTGCGACAAATGTAATGGGCATCACCAAGCTCACTTACAGTGTCATCTGTGTGCATCATGCGGGCGACTCGGTCACCTGGCAAATGTTTGTCGTTGTAACCCGAACCAAGGTGGTCCAAACCAACCACAAGCCAACTCTGCTCAAGCTCGTTTCTCACCAGGGTCTTGCTACAACTGTGGCGAGATGGGCCATTTCCTAAGGGATTGCCCAAAGCTTGCTAATGCAAATCCAACCCACGGATGAGCAGTTGGCTGACTAGAAGATGTTGCTGTCTTATGCTTTTGTTCTTTTGTTTCCTTGTAATGTGAAACAATCTGTTTTGTTTATAAATAAATCGTTGTTCACAAATTCTGATATACAAGTATAGTTACATGTGTGTATGATTTTTCCTATGATACCTGCATTAAGGAACTATGTTCCTTACAAACTACTCTCGTGATTTCTCTCTTTCAAATGATCGCTCATGATTCTCTCAAAAATTTTAAGTACTCGTTTCACTCTAGGAAACAAAGTACAGAAAATAAGGGGACATTATGAGTAATCATGCTTCTGCACTTCTGTGCCTTTAAATCCTTGGTTAGATAACTAAGGGTATTATCAAATCCCATACCCATTACGTTTTGATTTTTCAACATACACAGTACAAGTATTTCAAAACAATCTTCATGATCTCAAAACATTTCATATAGTTTGAAAACAATTTTTCTAGATGCATTGTCTATGTTATTTCAAAAACATTGGCCATGTTATCAAAACCAACCTTCCTAATTTCAAAATATTTCATATAGTCTGAAGACGATATTAACACAATACATTTTTTTGATCAAGTGCATGATTTCGAAAAGCATCATTCATGTTTTTCAAAAACCTTATACATAATTTCAAAAATTCATCTCGCATGATTTTAAAACATTTTTGTAAATATATCTATCTAATACACCTACTTTATGATTTCAAAAGTATTATATATAAGGTTTCAAAAACGTTAAACACATTTTTCTTAAAAGAACCCCATGCATAGTTTTCAAAAATATTTTCCCTCATACATTGACTTAACCTTCAAATTCTGCTTCATATGTCGCCTTGACATATCAAGCATCTCAAACTTCATAAGCATTCTTACTTCATGTTTTGACATAAGCACATCAAGTGCAAGGTTTCAAAACATCTTAAACTTCTAAAAATCCATATGGGATCTCTTTATCTTCACATTTAGATCCTTGTGGATGATTAACATTCAAATCAGAATCTTTAATTGGATTCCTTTTGTACCTGAATTCGAACATTTCGGTTCCTTAAAATCGAAATCGAATTTCTCTTTTAAAAAAAAAAATCTTTCTATCTTTATAGATAGATTCTTGTAAATGTTTAAAGTGCCAAATGAAATCCACGAGATGGATTTCTAGTGTGCTTTAAATACATGTGCTCTGTTAGCAGAACAAACTTCTAGTTAAACAATTTGGTGGTTATGTGACTATGTGTTTATGCATCTTATGTTTTCTTTTATGCATTTTTGTGTTTTTGTATACTCTGGATATTCGTTATCCAAACCCTCGTAGAATCTTTCATATCTTCATATGAGGGATTCGTAGCAGGATATTCAAAAGGCACTACCTTAAATCCTTAATGGGCTTCTATGTAATAGTTAAGACCCTTGGATTATATAGTACCACTCCATGATTCATAAGAGACCCTTTAGTGGTCTAGTCAAAAAGATTGATTCACAATTTGGTTAAAGAACGACATCTAGTGATGTAGCTGAACAGACTCCTTGATAGTCTATTTAGATCATTTGCTGATTTAATTAAAAGGACTCTATGGTGGCCTAGTCACACTCATCACAGGTTTGTTCATTGGTTTTCCTCTACACATTATAAAATAGACTGTGTGAACTATGCAAGGAATTGTCTAATTATGGACGCGTACATAATTATGAGATTCAGTGCACGGTAACCACAGCAAGATTTATTATGTGTAAGAACCGATAGTGACAACAATAACAAAATGAGAACGATGTAATGGAGGTATGGTGGACGCACCAATGACGCTTCATTTACTTGTATATAAGTATCCCTCTTACATTGCAAGCATGATGTTATTAAGGTTACTAAAAGTTCAGAACCCTAACCAATGTTGTTCGATCTTTTCAACTTCATGCTTTAAACTCTCACAAGTTTCCTCTAAATAAATTTCGGGACGAAATTTCCTAAAGTAGGGGAGACTGTAACACCTGTGCCTCCACGGCCATTAAACAAATACCGAACCAATGAAATATTATATTTCATCCTTGGGATTTGTATAAATATGTGTATCATTTGCACATATCAATTCTTGTTCAATTCCAAACTCTAAATCGCTTTCTTGAAGGTTATACGCGCACCGATGCGTAAATATAACCAGTTCAATGCAACAAACACTCCGGAATAGTGACATAGGCTTAACATACCTTAAATAACCTTTACATAACTTAGAAATAAGTTTTGAAGGCTTTGGTATGGCAAAAACAAGTTAATTCGCTTACAGGGACTAAAGTTGACAAACTGCGAAAGTATGCCAATCTGAACTGTAACAGACATTCTGGAACATGAACATAAATTAAACATACCCTAAATATCCTTCACATAGCTTAGAAATAGGCTTTGAGGGGTTCGGTGTGCTAAAATAAACTTTAGGGTCATTCAGGGACTAAAAGCGTCAAAAAGTGCACAAGTTTGCACTTTCGCGCATATCTTACGTTCTGAATACATCCGGACATCGAAAAATTTATGTAATCACTAAAACATTTTATTTTAGTGTTCGGCATAAGAAAAATCCATTCGTCGCGCATTTTGGATCGTTTTTCACACTTGTGCGCATTCCGTCGTAATTAAGCGAACATCGCGATCGTACGACCAAACGAACCATCATCCGACATATTTTTGAGCATGTTTTGAGTTCCCTATACTTTAACTTCATTTTAGAGCCTTGAAATGAGGTTAACGGGGTTCAAACGCATCGAAAAAGGCCTTAAACACGTGCAGGGACCATTTCTGCCACTTTTGAAACATTTCTGAAACAGGGTGGTGCTAGCGTAGCGTGACTGCCTAATGCCTTTGCAGTAGCGCTACGCGACTGCCTAACCAGACCAGATTAAGTGTATTTAACATCAGATTGCAGCTGTTTAATCCTCAACCACACACTCACACTTGTCTAGTCAGCTGATAAGAACCCATTTTTAGTCACCACAACTTTGCAACACTTGTACGGATGCGATTAAAGCACGGTTTCCATGAAACGATCTTAACGGTTACCCGAAAACTATAAATACCCCACCCCACAACTTCAAAACCCACTAGAATTTTGATCTTAGAAACTCTAAGTTGAAACCATTGTTTCATACCTGAGATTCTTGGATCGAGATTAGCATTCGGGGACCCTTCATAAGTATTCTTTCGTTCTTTTATTGCTTTTCGAGTCTTTTCGAGTCTGAAAGTCAAACTTTGTTTGACTTTCTGCGTTGACCAGTTTATGGTCAATGCGAAGTTCGTTTGAACTTCGCAACGTGAGTGTAATCACGTTGGTTATAGTCCCTTGGGACTATGCCTACTGATTACCACGTTGTCTAGGGTCGTAGGGTAAGCGATCTAATAAATCGCTTATACCTTCGAACTCAACCCAGTTTGGTCGATCATTAGGATCCGACCAAATACATTAAGTGACCATAGTATATAGGGAATAACCTTCCGAGGTTATACCTTATGGTCGCTTCGTTTAAGTAGTTGTATGATAGGTAGTTTATATGCCTTAGGTAAATTACCAGAATACCCTTTTCATGTATAATTGGTAATTAAGCATATGTAACCTAAACTTTTGTCACATAACTGATTATGTAACATGTTTAGGCATATAACACTTGTCATAGGACTAGTTAGGCAGTCCGAACGCGTTTCACGCGAACGACGCGTTAAAGTAGCATAAGCTACCTAAATGGGTCGCGATGGGTCGAAAGCACTTAGGATAGGTTTCATTTAGTATGTAGGCTTTGTTAAACCATATGACACGAGTCTCTACACTCGTTTGGTTTACGAAACCTCATTCTATCAGATCTTCCGATTTAGGTCCGGTTTATTAACATAGTTACCTATATTAGGTGCCGTTTGATTCCGTGATCTCTAGCATTGCTTGGTGGTTATCCTAGGACTTCTGAGCAATCTCAAGTGAGTACATAGACCCCTCTTTTACTGTTTTCCAAACTGTTTTGGGGTGAAACACATGTGCCTACTTGTTACTTTCATGCTTTCCTGTTTTCACATCATATACTTCCTATGTTCATTAGTACATTATAGTACATGATTTCATTACATTTTATGCTATGTATGTCCATTGTGTGCATACTTAGTACATGGTTCTACATTACATTTCTGCTATGTATGTTAACTGATAGCATGCTAGCACATTGATTTACATGACTTTTCTGCTTTGTATGTTAACTTAGCATACTTTGTACATTTCTTATTCATCATATGCTTACATTTTGGTATGACATTTGGTTTGTTTAAACTATACTATACATTCATTAACACCGATCATGCCGCTCGGTAGTAGGTAGTGGTACCATAGGACTTGACAAATCCCATTCCTGAAATCTCGGGTTTTGTTTGGACGTAAGGAATGACCGAATCCGAATACATATTCTTTTGATAACTCATTTTTACATAGTTATCCGACTGTCGCAAGGCTTGGATGTATGAATTTTCACAATACCACATAAATGTTTATATCAGTATAGCATGCATATACTACACAAAACATAGCTTTGATTTAAACCAAGTTTTACTTCAATACTTTGTTTTTGTACATTTTTACTTATGGTTTAAGTAGTCTTATTTTACTTACCATACATATCATTTTGGTTACACATTACTTGACTAATTTTGGACTATAAACATTTGACACGGTTTATACAAGGACTTTTGACTATTGGTTTAAACATAGAGTTATTACATTGTTGGTTTGTTTTGAGTAAGTGGTTAATTAACGAGGCGTGTGTAATATGATACAAGCATGGTGGATACGCCGCTGGTACTTCCTATATATAAGTGTTTGTATGGTATTACATATCGTAGCGTTATTTGAATCATTTCAGTTTATGACATATAACATTTTATACAAATAACATACTTTTCACAATACATTGTTTTACAAACAACTTAACTTATACAAACTCATTTTTTACATGGTTATCCATTTAACCATGAATTATTCTCTTATTTATACGTATCATCGGAACTTATTGTTTTTCAAATGATTTACAAAGACAAAGCAAATTACAAGGTTCATGACCGACTGTTATTAAACAATTTCTTAAAATTAAGTCATGAATCTTATTTTCACAAAACCTATGTACTCGCCGGCATTTTTATGCTGACGTACCTATTTTCACATGTGTTTCAGGAAATGAAGCATAGGATTGATCAAGATACACTTAGGCGGACATGGGCCTTAGTGACAATAAAAAGATGCAGACTAGTTATTTATGTTATGTTTCTTTGATTATCAAGACATTGTAACTCATTTATTCACTAAAACCGTATTTCAATTTCCATGTGTTATGAAACAATGATTCTGTTACAACACTCCCCGATGTTTCCGCCACGTTTTGTTGTTTTACGTGGTCGGGGTGTGACAAACACTCCCCGATATTTCTGCCACGTTTTGTATGTTCTATGTGGTCGGGGTGTGACACCTCGCGTGACGCCAAGGGGGCTAGGTGTCACGCTAAGGTCCTTCTGATCAGCAACCAGTTTCCAATTCAGTCCCCGTTGTGTATTAAGGCCATTTCCGACATGTTTAAGGCTCGTTAAGCCATTTTAAAGGCCCTAAAATGATGCCTAAACATTGTGGACATGAAACATGCTCAAAATATCCCGGATGTCAGTTCGTTTGGTCGTACGATCGCGATGTTCGCTTAATTACGACGGAATGCGCATAAGCGCGAAAAACGATCCAAATTGCGCGACGAATGGATTTTTCTCATGCCAAACACTAAAATAAAATATTTTAGTGCTTATATAAATTTTTGGATGTCCGGATGTATTCAGAACGCAAGATATGCGCGAAAGTGCAAACTTGTGCACTTTTTGACGCTTTTAGTCCCTGAATGACCCAAAGTTTATTTTAGCACACCGAACCTCTCAAAGCCTATTTCTAAGCTATGTAAAGGATATTTATGATATGTTTAACTCATGGTCATGTTCCGGAATGTCTGTTACAGTTCAAATCGGCATACTTTCGCAGTTTGTCGAATTTAGTCCCTGTAAGCGATTTAACTCGATTTTGCCATACCAAAGCCTTCAAAACTTATTTCTAAGTTATGTAAAGGTTATTTAAGGTATGTTAAGCCTATTTCACTATTCCGGAGTGTTCGTTGCATTAAACGGGTTATATTTACGCATCAGTGCGCGTATAACCTTCCAGAAAGCGGTTTAAAGCTTGAAATCGAACAAGAATTGATATGTGCAAAGGATACACATATTTATACAAATCCAAAGTACGAAATGCAATATTTCATTCATACAGTATTTTTTTGATGGCCGTGGAGGCACAGGTGTCACACATTATGGTAGTATAAGCTACTATGATGCGTTGTTTGCGTAAAACTATGTTCGGATGTTAACTATGTGCTATGTCAAGTCTTACATGCCCAATTATCCCTAAATATGTTACTAAATCAGATTACATGTCAAAAATATGTTCACATATGCAAAATACGGATTTATGCTTTAAAAGGGCGTTTTGGTCATTTCCTATGGGCATGTAAGCTACTTAACATATAACCAACCAATCCTACGTTATCATAAGGTATAACCTCAGAGGTTATTCCCTATGCAACTATGATCACTACACCTGTAACAACTGTGCTTGTAATCTTCGTGAACAGTTCTATTATCAATAAAACAATGTTATTTGATCCCAATGTTTGTTTGTTTGTGTTTTACATTTTTCATGTTTTGACTTTTATTCAATTTCAAACTCTACATCGCTTTCTGGAGATTTATACGCAAACTGGTGCGTAAACGTAATCAGTTTGATGCGACAAATACTCCGGAACATTAACATACCTTAAATAACCTTTACATAACTTAGAAATAAGTTTTGAAGGCTTTGGTATGGCAAAAACAAGATTAATTCGTCTACAGGGACTAAACTTGACAAACTGCGAAAGTATGCCAATTTGAACTGTAACGAACATTCCGGAACATGACCATAAGTTAAACACACCTTAAATATCCTTTACATAGCTTAGAAATAGGCTTTAAGGGGTTCGGTGCGCTAAAATAAACTTTTGGGTCATTCAGGGACTAAAAGTGTCAAAAAGTACACAAGTTTGCATTTTCGCGCATAACTTACGTTCTGAATACATCCGGACATCCAAAAATTTATGTAAGCATGACTATATTATCCTTTAGTGTTTGGCTTAAGAAAAATCCATTCGTCGCGTCATTTGGATCGTTTTTCGCACTTATGCGCATTCCGTCGTAATTAAGCGAACATCGCGTTCGTACGACCAAACGAACCAACACCCGGCATATTTTTGAGCATGTTTCATGTCCACAATGTTTAGGCATCATTTTAGGGCCTTAGAAGTGTCGGAAATGGCCTTAAACACGTGCAGGGACTGAAACTGTCATTTTTCAAACATGGTTGCTGATCAGAAGCCCCAGGCGGCCCGCCTGAGGTTTGTCTGATCCTAAAGCGGGCCGCATCAGCCTCCCTGATCAGATGAGAACGCTTAGTCATCAATTTCCAGCTGTTTTAACCACAACCACACACTCTAAATTGCCCATTCTGATCATTTAGGGTCATTTTTAGGCACCACAACAATTGGACAAGTGTACGCACAAGATTCGAGCACGGTTTTCATGAAACGATCTTAACGGTTACCCGAAATCTATAAATACCCATCACATTTGCACACATTTCTCACAAGAATCTGATCATTTGTGCTCTAAGTTGAAACCTTTGTTTCATACCTGAGCTATTTTGATCTAGATTAGCATTCGGGGACCCTTCGTAAGTATTCTTTCGTTCTTTTATCGCTTTCGAGTCCGAAAGTCAAACTTTGTTTGACTTTCTGCATTGACCAATTTATGGTCGATGCGAAGTTCGTTTGAACTTCATAACGTGAGCGTGATCACGATGGTTATAGTCCTTAGTGACTATACCTACTGATTACCACGTTATCTAGGCTCAGTGACGAGTCGTAGTTTCGGTCAGAATACGTATTCTTGCGTATTTTGTAACCAAACTACTTATGGGTATCAAAACCATTTGTTTTGATACCAAACCTGTTTTCTAAACTTAGTTAAGCATGTTTTAGCATGCTTAGCTCGTCACTTTTAGTTTGTGCTTATATAGGGTCGTAAGGTAAGCGATCTAAACAATCGCTTATACTTTCGAACCCGACCCGTTTGGTCGATCATTAGGATCCGACCAAACACATTAGGTGACCATAGTATATAGGGAATAACCTTCCGAGGTTATACCTTATGGTCGCTTCGTTAAGTAGTTGTATGATAGGTAGTTTATATGCCTTAGGTAAATTACCAAAATACCCCTTTGATGCCAAAATTCATTTTAAACATATGTAACATAACTTTTGACATCTAAACTGATTTGACAACAATATTAGACATGTTAAGGCATATTTTACTTGTCATAGGACTAGTTAGGCGGTCCGAACGCGTTTCACGCGAGCGACGCGTTAAAGTAGCATAAGCTACCTAAACGGGTCGTAATGGGTCGTAAGCACTTATGTTAGGTTTCATTTAGTATGTAGGCTTTGTTAAACCATATTACACGAGTATCCATACTCGTTTGGTTTACGAACCCGCATTCTATCCGATCTTCTGATTTAGGTCCGGTATATTAACATAGTTACCTATATTAGGTGCCGTTTGATTCCGTGAAATCTAGCATTGCTTGGTGGTTATCTTAGGACTTCTGAGCAATCTCAAGTGAGTACATAGACCCCTTTTTTACTGTTTTCCAAACTGTTTTGGGGTGAAACACATGTGCCTACTTGTTACTTTCGTGCTTTCCTATTTTCACATCATATACATGCTATGTTTGTTAGTACATTATAGTACATGATTTCATTACATTTCATGCTATGTATGTCCATTGTGTGCATACTTAGTACATTGTTTTACATTACATTTCTGCTATGTATGTTAACTGATAGCATGCTAGCACATTGATTTACATGACTTTTCTGCTTTGTATGTTAACTTAGCATACTTAGTACATTGTTTTCATATAACATGTTCACTTTTGCTATGAAATTTGGTTTGCACAAACGAGACTATTATACGTTCATTAACATTAGCTACGCCGCTCGGTAGTAGGTACTGGTACCATAGGACTTGACAAATCCCATTCCTGACATCCCGGGTTTGTTTGGATGTAAGGAATGACTGAATCCGAAAACATTACTTTTGATAACCTTGACTGAAAGGGTTATCCGACTGTCTCAAGGCTTGAATGTATGCGTTAACTTACCACATAAATGTTTGTATCAATGTAACATGCATTACTTTGCAAAACATAACTTTTTGATATATTCAAAATACTTTGTTTTGTACATTTATACATTTTGGACTAAATGACAATACTTTACTTACAATACATAACTTTTGTTACACATTACTTGACTACTTTTGGACTTATAAACATTTGACATGGCTTATACAAGGACTTTTGACTATTGGTTTAAACATAGACTTTATACATTGGTGGTTTGTTTAAGTGATTTAAGTAACGAGGCATGTGTAATATGATACAAACATGGTGGATACGCCGCTAGTACTTCCTATATATAACTGATTATGTAACATGTTTAGGCATATAACACTTGTCATAGGACTAGTTAGGCAGTCCGAACGCGTTTCACGCGAACGACGCGTTAAAGTAGCATAAGCTACCTAAATGGGTCGCGATGGGTCGAAAGCACTTAGGATAGGTTTCATTTAGTATGTAGGCTTTGTTAAACCATATGACACGAGTCTCTACACTCGTTTGGTTTACGAAACCTCATTCTATCAGATCTTCCGATTTAGGTCCGGTTTATTAACATAGTTACCTATATTAGGTGCCGTTTGATTCCGTGATCTCTAGCATTGCTTGGTGGTTATCCTAGGACTTCTGAGCAATCTCAAGTGAGTACATAGACCCCTCTTTTACTGTTTTCCAAACTGTTTTGGGGTGAAACACATGTGCCTACTTGTTACTTTCATGCTTTCCTGTTTTCACATCATATACTTCCTATGTTCATTAGTACATTATAGTACATGATTTCATTACATTTTATGCTATGTATGTCCATTGTGTGCATACTTAGTACATGGTTCTACATTACATTTCTGCTATGTATGTTAACTGATAGCATGCTAGCACATTGATTTACATGACTTTTCTGCTTTGTATGTTAACTTAGCATACTTTGTACATTTCTTATTCATCATATGCTTACATTTTGGTATGACATTTGGTTTGTTTAAACTATACTATACATTCATTAACACCGATCATGCCGCTCGGTAGTAGGTAGTGGTACCATAGGACTTGACAAATCCCATTCCTGAAATCTCGGGTTTTGTTTGGACGTAAGGAATGACCGAATCCGAATACATATTCTTTTGATAACTCATTTTTACATAGTTATCCGACTGTCGCAAGGCTTGGATGTATGAATTTTCAGCCACTAGCCAAGAAGCCTTATCTTGGCAATGCACCTTTGTGCAACAGGTGTAACGGCCATCATCAACCACACCTCCAGTGTCGTCAGTGCACCAACTGCGGAAGGCCTGGTCATCTTGCTGCCACCTGCCGCATTCCTGTTAACCAGAACCAGGCAGTTCAGAACCAAGCCCAACAAGTTGCTCAGCCTCTTGCTCAGCAACAAGGTCAAGCTGCACGACCTCATTTTCCTCCTGGTTCGTGCTACAATTGTGGGGATCTGACCCACTACAGGAACCGGTGCCCAAGGCTAGTCAACCAAAATCAGAATCAGAACCAAAATCAGGCTCAGGCTCGAGGGCGAGCTTTTAACTTGAATGCCCAAGAGGCGCAGGCGGACGATAATGTGGTGAACGGTACGTTCTTTATTAATAATCAGCCTGCATCTGTTCTTTTTTATTCGAGTGCCAACAAGAGTTTTGTGTCATTGTCTTTTGAGCCATTACTTCGCGTGTCTAGAACAAAACTAGGTGAACCTTTGACAGTAGAAGTTGCTAGTGGTGAACCCATTGTTCTTGATTCTGTTCTTCACAACTGCCAGTTGAACCTTAACGATCATCTTTTTCCGATCGACCTCACGCCTATGCAACTTGGAAGCTTCGACGTTATTGTGGGAATGGATTGGTTATCCAAGCATCACGCTGAGATAGTTTGTTCTGAGAAGATTGTTCGTGTGCCGCTTTCGACAGGCGAGATCCTACAGGTTTAAGGTGAGAAACCTGCCGGTGGTCTCAAACTCATGTCTTGTTTTAAAGCTCGGAAGTATCTGCGAAAGAACTATGTGGCTTTCCTAGCACATGTTACAGCAGATAAAGGCAAGGGTAAGTCTATTTCAGATATTCCTGTCGTTCGGGATTATTCTGAAGTATTCCCTGAAGAGTTACCTGGTCTACCCCCAGCACGCCAAGTAGAGTTCCGTATTGATCTCGTACCTAGTGCAAATCCCATTGCCAGAGCTCCATATCGTCTTGCACCGTCTGAGATGCAAGAGTTATCTAAGCAGCTTCAGGAGCTCTCTGACAAAGGTTTTATCCGTCCTAGCTTTTCACCCTGGGGTGCTCCCGTTCTTTTTGTCAAGAAGAAGGATGGATCTTTTAGGATGTGTATCGATTATCGTGAGCTTAACAAGCTTACCATCAAGAATCGATATCCCCTACCGCGCATAGACGATCTCTTTGATCAGTTACAGGGCGCTTCTTATTTTTCGAAGATTGATCTACGTTCCGGATATCATCAACTTCGGATGCATGAAGAAGACATTCCCAAGACAGCGTTCCGCACTCGGTATGGGCACTATGAATTCACAGTCATGCCATTCGGTTTGACTAATGCTCCTGATGTTTTCATGGACTTAATGAATAGGGTCTGCAAACCTTATTTGGATCAGTTCGTCATTGTTTTTATTGATGATATCTTGATTTATTCAAAGACGCGAGCTGATCACGAGCAACATCTTCGTCTTACTCTGGAACTCCTAAAGAAAGAGCAACTTTTCGCCAAATTCTCCAAGTGCGAATTTTGGCTTAAAGAAGTTCAATTTTTAGGACATATTATCAACGAACAAGGTATTCATGTAGATCCCTCCAAGATCAGTGCGATTAAGGATTGGGATACGCCTACTACTCCTACTGAGGTTCGTTCTTTTCTTGGTCTAGCGGGTTATTATCGCCGCTTCATAGAAAACTTCTCAAAGATTGCAGTTCCTCTAACTGCTCTAACTCAGAAGAACAAGCCCTTTGATTGGGGATTCAAACAAGAGGAAGCTTTTCAACACTTGAAGCAAAAGCTTTGCGACGCGCCTGTTCTGACGTTGCCTGAGGGCAATGATGATTTCGTCGTTTACTGTGATGCATCTAAATTGGGTCTTGGTTGTGTTCTTATGCAAAGGAACAAAGTCATAGCATATGCATCGAGGCAGTTGAAGATACATGAGAAGAACTACACCACTCATGATCTTGAGTTGGGTGCAGTTGTTTTCACTCTAAAACTCTGGAGACACTATTTGTACGGTACAAAATGTGTGGTTTTCACGGACCACAAAAGTCTTCAGCATATCTTCAACCAGAAAGAACTCAACATGAGGCAACGACGTTGGGTTGAGCTTTTAAACGACTATGACTGCGAAATTCGCTACCATCCTGGTAAGGCGAATGTCGTAGCTGATGCATTGAGTCGTAAGGAACGTACTAAGCTTCATTGTGTACGTGTTCAATCTGTTATTCAAGCTCGGTCTGATATCCAAGCACGCATTTCTCAGGCTCAACAATCTTGTGTTTCACAAGGTTTAATGGATAAGGAATTTCCCTATCACATAACGCCTGCTTTGGAACTGAAGGACAATGGATCGTATTACTTCATGGACCGTTTGTGGTTCCCAAGCCAGGATGATCTTCGTACCTTGCTTATGGATGAAGCCCATAAGTCGCGTTATTCTATTCATCCGGGCTCAGATAAGATGTATAAGGACCTTCGTATTCAGTATTGGTGGCCTGGTATGAAGAAAGACATTGCCTTATACGTATCAAAATGCCTTACTTGTCTTAAGGTTAAGGCTGAACATCAGCGTCCTTCTGGTTTATTGGAGCAACCAGAGATCCCAGTTTGGAAATGGGAAAACATTACTATGGATCTTGTTACTAAACTTCCGCGCACAAAGAAAGGTCATGATGCCATCTGGGTAGTTGTTGATCGTCTTACTAAGTCAGCGCATTTCTTGCCAATCCGTGAGGATTTTCCTGCTGACAGACTTGCTCAAATCTATGTGGATGAAATTGTAGCTCGACATGGTGTTCCTTTGAACATCATTTTTGACAGAGATGCTCATTTCACTTCTCATTTTTGGAGAACCATGCAATCTGCTATGGGGACCCAACTTAATCTGAGCACGGCTTATCATCCGCAAACGGATGGTCAATCTGAAAGAATAATCCAGACTTTGGAGGATATGCTTAGAGCTTGTGTGATCGATTTTGGTGGTAGTTGGAATTCACATCTTAAGTTGATTGAATTCTCCTATAACAACAGTTATCACACCAGCATCAAAATGGCTCCTTTCGAGGCTCTCTATGGTCGAAAATGTCGTTCACCAGTCTGGTGGAATGAGATTCGTGAGGCTCAACTTACTGGACCTGCCCTCATTTTAGAAACTACTGACAAAATCAAGAAAGTTCGTGATAACCTTCAGACAGCTAGAAGCCGTCAGAAGAGTTACGCGGACCCAAAACGCAAGGCCTTGGAATTTCAAGTCGGTGATCGAGTATTACTTAAGGTCTCACCTTGGAAAGGTGTGATCAGATTTGGAAAGAAAGGAAATGTTGGATCGTTGTTTGACCCGACTGAGTCGTTCCGAAGAGTTTTACATCCAGTTTAAAGGCGGAATCAGTAAACCGGACATGAATACAGCTTATACTCTTTAATCTGTTGCTTTGATTGATAATAACAGTGTTTACAACCTGACAGAAAATTGGCAGCACTTCGTTACACCTTCAGAAGTCGCGTTACCAAATGAAATGACCACAACCCTATATATAGACAATATGATTTCGCTTGAACAGCCTGAAGCGAAATCCCTCAAGCGAAATCCTAAGTCTGAAGCGAACCTATTGATTTCGCTTAAACTAGTTTCAAGCGAAACCTTCAAGCTTAACCTATACAAACCCTAACAAAAACCCTGTTGTGTGTACATTCACCCTATCTAGACACAAGACTTGATTATGACGTAATCAACAGACATATAATGCACCAACAGACTCCCCCTTGGATGTTGATGAAGTCTTTGGCTTCAAGTCTTTGTCTTTAACATTCTTCAAACCTTGTAAACACTTTCCTCAATCTTTATCTTCAATTCAGACTCCCCCTTTCACAATCTCCCCCTCTCGATATGCTAGAATCTGAGATATCTGAATCAAGCTTTATCATTTAGCTTCCTTGGGAATTCCTGAAACCTGCAATTACTCATCCAACTATAAGTAACAACATTTTAGACTATCCAGGAATTTTAACCTGACAATTCCAATCAAAATCTCTAACCCACTCCCCCTATCAACAAAACTGTATAGATTTGGCAGTATTAAAGAATCCAACTCCCTCACAGTTAATCATCCAAGTTCAAACTAATGACCTCGGAGATATCACAAACTGTTTTTGAAATTTTTGATTTTAAATCAAGTTTCAAATTAATGAACTTGTTTTATTTTCAGAAACACAATCAGCTTACTTAGATTTTGAAACCCAGCACTCAGACATCAGTTGTCGAAAATAAAGCAGAATCAAAATCTTTTTGTATTTTCTGAAAACATAAAGCAGTAAAGAAATATTTACAAACATATTTACAAACAATATTTTTGTTTTGAGTATGCGTCAGAGGATCATATCAGTTTATGACAAGTCACAAATACCGTTAAGCTACATTTCATACTCAGACTTAAACAATTTACCTCGATTGTCAATATACTGATCCATCTTAAATTCTCACACAAATTTCAATTTACTCAGGATACGATTTAGATGAATTAAGAACTTAGATCATTCATGTGTCCCACCTCTTGAATATACTCCCGTATCCAGAATCTCAATAATCAGTCTTACAGGTGAGAATACTACAATGATATCTGTATATAATTTAGGTATGCGAGGGCCGAGGGATCTCAGATCGATACTTCCGTATACGCAGAGAGATATCAGCTTCGACTTTTCGGTGTGTCCCCTTTAGAGGATTTTTTTGCTTACAACAGCAGCATATATCAATTTTATTGTTTCAGCATGCTGAGGGTGTAATGCTGTGTTTCAAGCATTTAAGCAAGTATTAGCCAAGGACTAGGTCAGAACTACCGTTCAGCAGAAGTCCCGGAATAATACCCCAGACATCATAGAGTATAAAGACCTAGTATATCAGATTACGAGACCTTTCAAACGAGATTTCAGGGGTTACCTATATATCCAAGTAGTGTTCCCCACGAATTCACAAGTTTGAATTTAGGTTTATATCCCAAATAAATCTACTAAATGTGCAAAAACCTATCGACACATCATCAGTAAGATTGTTTAACTCTTTTAAACTTTCCAAATCTTTAGCGTACTATAACTGTCTACTGATGTACTATCATTTCCTCTTTTTACGCAAAACTCAATTTTTTTTAAATTTTATCATGTTTTTGACTTTTTCAAATTTTTCAAATGTTTTTGTATTTTCAAACAACAATTTTTCTCCCCCTAAAATACAAAACCATATAAAGAAAAATTTGACAACCAACACTGATAGCTTTGTCTCGCCATCCATTTTCTGCTTCAAGTGTACTGATTTGCAGAAAATATAACGTACCCCCATGATTTACAACCCATTGATCTTAACAGTTTGAAAACCGTTTTTCAATCTGATGAAAGAAATCATGTTTGTTCAGCCGTGAGGGTTTCGGCATATTCAATCAACATACATTCAAACAAAATTAAAAACAAACATATTTTTGGTTTTTTTTTTTTCAAATTTTAACAAACTAAAAACATATTTTTGGTTTTTAATTTTTCAAGTTTTTAGGGTTTTGAAAATATTGATTATTTATATACAGAAAACAATCAAACTAAACTCCCTGTTCAACCAAACCAGGGTTCAGCAACCTCTTCCTGTGCCAGGTTGCTCCAACTGCCATTCTCACAGTCTTCAGCTTCATTGAGCACCTGCACATTCAAACTTTATCAATCATTTGAACAATTTAGCCCAGGTCTGTTGGACCTTAGGCATTTCAACACAATAATGTTCATTCAATTTTGGAAACTCTTTGTCATTTAAAACTTGTTCAACTTTGACTTCAACTTTCTCATCTTTTTCCAACTTCACTTGTTTCTTAACACTCCACATTTGACCTTCCGGAGTACCTCTTTTGTAAAAAAATTTCTCTTTTTGAACCTTTTGATTTTGAACAACATTTTTAGGTTTCCAAAACTCTTGAGGTTTTGTCATATCCACAGATTTTCTCCAACTCTGTGTTGTTCTCAATCTGGGTGTGTGAGAATTCCAGATCTGTCTTGAAACAGACCTAGTCTGTTTTGGTTTCCAAGTTTGATTTGAAGCAAACTTGTTTGTATTGTACCTCCAAGTTTGTTTCGAATCAAATCTGGTTGACCTAGATTTCACATCCTCAGATTTTTGTTTTTCAACATCAACAGGCTTTGGATTTGGACACTTTCGTGCAACATGTCCAATTTGATCACATTTAAAACACACTTTCTTTGAAACATCCTTAGCCTGTTGTTGTTTCTTTTTCATAGCAACAAACTCATCATTAGACTGTTTCATTTTGAGTTCTTTTTCTTCTTCTAAACTGCCTCCTTCAACAAAACTCATTTTTGCCTGAAACTTCGGCATTTCATGTTTGTTTCGATTCTGTTTCTTCTTAAAACCCAACCCAGCCTTCATGTTCTTCTTTTTGTAACCAGGTTTGTTATACGAACCTCTATGACTCTTACCAGCAAACTTTGAAATCTCAGACTTCTCAATCTCAACCATTTTGAAAACTTTGTCGACCTTTTCTGAAATCACATTCTGAATCGGGAAAACAACATCTAAGAATAGTTTGTCCGATCCAATCATGGTATAAACCAATCCTTTTGAATCATCATTCAAATTTTTCTTGGATTTTGTGTTTTTCAGATAACCATCATAAAGATTTCCTTCATCTCCATCCTGTGATTCAGACTTACCTTTTGTAGACTCATCTTTCAAAACGCTTTCAACAACCTTACTTACCACCTCTGAATCATTAGCATCATCAGATTTGGAGTAAGTCACATCAATACTTTCAGGTAACTGGTCAGCTATGTTCAAACCCTTTGCCACCTTTTCCTCATCATAAAAAGTATAGTTGTTTCTCAATGGTGGTAATACCTGATGAAATTCTGAACCAATACCCTTTTTGCAATTTTCAGTATCTTTGTCATCTGGTGTGATGTTGAAAATGCGTTCGAGAATGTACGAAGAGTTATGATAACTTTGAAGTTTTGTTACAACCTTTTCTTTTTCAGCCAAGACTTGTTTAAGATTTGCAATTTCATCAACACATTTGTTTAATTCAATTTGTTTTCTTTTAAACTGTCTTTCATACATTTCTTTAGTAACTAAAGTTTCTGACAATCTTTGATCAAAACTTTTGACTTGGCTTTTCAAAGTATCATAAGCTTCTTGTACTCTCTGACTCGACCACTTTAAAGAATCATACTGTTTTTGTAAATCTTGAAATTTTGATTCTTTTTCAACACAATCGACACATTTTGTAGAACACAGTTGTCTATAAACATCATTATCCTTTTCAAGACCTTGACATTTCTGTGTCAAATTTTCAACTTTTAATTTCAAAATTTCTTCTTTTTCAATCATTTCTTGAAATTTTATCGTGAAACCATTTTCAAGTTTGTTTAAATCATTTTCTTTTGTTTTTATAATGTCATCTTTTTCAGTACAGGCTTTGCACATTTCTATGCAATTCCTGCACTTTTGTTCTTTTTCATCAACCAATTCAACATTCGATAAATCAGAAGATTTTCTAACCTCAGTCTCATTCAGCACCAGTTCTTCTGTCTCAGCTTTCTGATCTTGCTCTTTGTTCTCCACTTTTTCTTCTTTCATAGCTTCTACATTCTTCTGTTCCTCTTCAGCTTTCTTTTCCTCTTCAGCAGCAATCTTCACAACAGTCTTTACTTCTTCAATCATCTTCTTCAATTCCTCTTCTTTTCTCTTCTTCATCTCTACCACCTTCGGTAGACTTGCTTCACAAACTTCTCTAATCTTCTTTTCCAAATCAGGCAGATATGCTTTATCAGATAACCTTCGTGTGTTAAAAGTAGCCTGCCTTGGAACCAAATTTGTTACAGCTTCGAAATCCACTTTTGATGGGTCAACAACTGGATTACCCCGTGGATCCATGTAACATTCCAACTCTTCATTCCATCTTTTAGCTCTCTGGGCTTCTCTGAATGGTTCATTTAATTTTCCAATTTCCCATCTTGCATAATCTGTTTTCCAATATCTATCAGAATCAACATCAGCCACAAATGCATACCCAACAGCATCTTCTTCAGGTAGAACTTCTTGACTCCAGTCATACCCTTCATCTTCGTATATAACTGCAAGAGCCCTTGATTTTTCTTCTGGTTGCTTTAATCTCGGTGGCTCAGACTTGTTCTGATGGTAAATCGCCTTTCTGTAGTAATCTTCATTGAATGGATTTTCAGAATCATCAGGAGCATACGTATTTCTACACTCGCGCTTAAAATGACCTCTTTGTTTGCATTTGAAACATGTCACCTTGGATTTATCAAATCCCAATTTGGTAGACGGTCCACCAATTGACTTTCTCCCCGTAATCTCCATGAACCTCTGTGCCCTACGAACCGCACTGGCCATGCACCATCTGATGTCCATTAGTTCCATCTCCTCGGGGTCTAATTGATCATAATCTTCTTTTGTCAAATTGGTATTCCCAATCTTTCCTGCAACGAGGCTTTCATATGACTCAAGTACAGATGCCAAGAAAACCATCTGTTGTTTTGCCGACTCTTCGCTGAAATTCTGTCCATTCTTCAGATCCACTGCGATATTACACTGAAACAAATTCTTTGGAGCAGATTGATCAGAAGTTGTTGAAGAAGATCCACTGTGAAAACCACTGTGAAGACTTTCATTGTTCACTGATCTTGAGCTTTCTGCAGAAAATGTTGTTTTTGGAGACCCAGCCTGTGGTACTCTATAGTAAAGCTCTACATTCTGCTGATAAGCTGAATTGTTGACTTTAGATCTCTTTATCTCCAACTCATGACTTTCAAATCTTTCAATCAGCAAATCCACTTTCAAATCTTCAGGCTTGATTGTATTTTTCAACATTAGAGCAAAGTATTTCCACTCTTGATCATCTGGTAATGAATCAAACAATTTATCCACCAGCTCCTCTTCAGAAGGTAAAATTTCATGTCTGGCTAACTCCATTTTCAGATGCCCAAATCTTTCGATCATTCTACAGACAGATTCATTTTTCATACAACTGAATAAATCAAACTCTTTACGCAACAATTTCTTTTTGTTTTTGACAATTTCATTACTTCCTACACACTTTCTCCCTAATGCTTCCCACAAACTCTTTGAGGTCTTTTCTTGTTCAAGTAACGAGATAATATCTTCTCTCACTGACTGTTTGATTAATGTGATCATTTTATATTCAGCTACAAAATTTTTTGTATCTATGTCTGTGAAATCTTTTGCTTCTATTAACTCTCCTCCCTCTTTGACTGGTTCAGTATATCCATTTGTCAGTTTTAACCAGCTTTCAGGAGCGAAAGCTTTTACCCAACCCTCAAATCTGTTTTTCCACCAATTATAATCTTCAACTTTCATTAGCTTTGGTGGCTTCTGTTGACTTCCATACATGTTCTCAAACTTCAAATTTTCCGAAATTTCTTTTGAATATTCTTTCATCTCAGATCTTCTATCTGATGATTCGGAAGTGAACGCGTACATGTCGCTAAACGGGTTTATGAAATTATCATCCATCTTGAACGTACCTGACAGAAAAATCAGTCAAACACTTAGAAATTTTCAAAGTTTTGAAAAATCAGCAATTTCAAGCGAAATCCTTGAAGTATATACAGCTTCAAGCGAAATCAGATAACACCATTTAATTCAAGCGAAATCAATTAGCAATCTATTTCGCTTCAACTTCAAGCGAACCAATCTGATACAAGCGAAATCCACTATTTCGCTTCAACTTCAAGCGAACCAATCTGATTCAAGCGAAATCCAGCATAAACTATTTCGCTTCAGGAAGTCTTCAAGCGAAAACGACCAAAAAGTAGATCTGAAGCGAAATCAGTCAATTATCTTCGAAACCTTTGAAGCGAAATCATGTTTTAGATCAATTTTAATGAGTTTTAATCTGATTTTAAGTCCGAAACTTTATAGGCTTTGTTAAAACTACGTTTTACACATTATACTCGAAAATTAGTCCATTTCAACCGTTGGAACTAGCTCAGATCTGAAAAATACGAAAAAGAATGAGTAGAAATGAAAGAAATCGGTAGAATCAAGCTGTAGTAGTATGAACTCCTCGTCCTGAGCTCTGATACCACTTGTTGGATCGTTGTTTGACCCGACTGAGTCGTTCCGAAGAGTTTTACATCCAGTTTAAAGGCGGAATCAGTAAACCGGACATGAATACAGCTTATACTCTTTAATCTGTTGCTTTGATTGATAATAACAGTGTTTACAACCTGACAGAAAATTGGCAGCACTTCGTTACACCTTCAGAAGTCGCGTTACCAAATGAAATGACCACAACCCTATATATAGACAATATGATTTCGCTTGAACAGCCTGAAGCGAAATCCCTCAAGCGAAATCCTAAGTCTGAAGCGAACCTATTGATTTCGCTTAAACTAGTTTCAAGCGAAACCTTCAAGCTTAACCTATACAAACCCTAACAAAAACCCTGTTGTGTGTACATTCACCCTATCTAGACACAAGACTTGATTATGACGTAATCAACAGACATATAATGCACCAACAGGAAAACTTGCACCTAGATACGTTGGACCATTCAAGATCGTCGAAAGAATCGGAAAGGTAGCCTACAGACTTGAGTTACCTCCTGAACTTGGAAATGTTCATCCAACTTTTCACGTATCCAATCTCAAGAGGTGTTTAGCTGATGAGAACCTCCACATACCACTTGACGAAATTCGTGTTGGTAAGACACTGCAATTTGTTGAGAAGCCAGTGGAAATCATGGAACGTGAAGTCAAGTGGCTTAAACACAAGCGCATTCCTTTGGTCAAAGTTCACTGGGAAGCTAAACGTGGACCCGAGTTTACTTGGGAACGTGAAGATCAAATGAAGGCGAAGTATCCGCATCTTTTCCCACGAGTTTCCTCTAAATAAATTTCGGGACGAAATTTCCACAAGTAGGGGAGACTGTAACAACTGTGCTTGTAATCTTCGTGAACAGTTCTATTATCAATAAAACAATGTTATTTGATCCCAATGTTTGTTTGTTTGTGTTTTACATTTTTCATGTTTTGACTTTTATTCAATTTCAAACTCTACATCGCTTTCTGGAGATTTATACGCAAACTGGTGCGTAAACGTAATCAGTTTGATGCGACAAATACTCCGGAACATTAACATACCTTAAATAACCTTTACATAACTTAGAAATAAGTTTTGAAGGCTTTGGTATGGCAAAAACAAGATTAATTCGTCTACAGGGACTAAACTTGACAAACTGCGAAAGTATGCCAATTTGAACTGTAACGAACATTCCGGAACATGACCATAAGTTAAACACACCTTAAATATCCTTTACATAGCTTAGAAATAGGCTTTAAGGGGTTCGGTGCGCTAAAATAAACTTTTGGGTCATTCAGGGACTAAAAGTGTCAAAAAGTACACAAGTTTGCATTTTCGCGCATAACTTACGTTCTGAATACATCCGGACATCCAAAAATTTATGTAAGCATGACTATATTATCCTTTAGTGTTTGGCTTAAGAAAAATCCATTCGTCGCGTCATTTGGATCGTTTTTCGCACTTATGCGCATTCCGTCGTAATTAAGCGAACATCGCGTTCGTACGACCAAACGAACCAACACCC